>CAVNYN010220489.1:0-53142 GCA_963692815.1 Nyctanthes arbor-tristis
TTTTTTTTTTTTATAATATATATAATAAAGACCAAATGGACAAAGTTGGCAACTTAACCGGCTTTGCCTTCCCATTTCATTTCATTTGCATTTTCTTCTTTTTTTTTCCACTTTAACACTTTGACCCTTAATCTTAAGTTCGTATTTAATTAGGTCCCCACGTTTCACTCTATCACATGAAACGAAAGTAAAAAGAAAAATCTGGGATGTCACACCTCTCTAATCACATATAGGCTTGGTTTCACATGGGAGAATTTTCCCACCAGAATGAATTTGCAGGGAACTTCTAGACGGTCAAGTAGCTAGGGTGAAAAATGGCATCCGGTTCACCATCATGAAGAATAGGTTCCCACAGAGGAAACTCAAAACCAAAGCTGGCTTTTCTGCCCAGAACGTCTAAGAATTTTGGGGTAGGACTGGGTTTTGGGTTGCTTAAAAGGGCCTTGGGGGCCACAAACTTGCCATGTTGATCCTGGTTTGAACTTGGGGAGGTAGAATTTTGTTTCAAAGGTGTATCAGTGGCTTGGTTGTTTAGGTTGGAGGAAGAGGAGCTACCGCAGAAGACCCCAGCTGGGGCAGGGACGGTGAAAGGTGAGCAGAGAGAGTATTCTTATCCCTAAGATTAACATTATGAGAAGAGAAGGTACCTGCATCGAACGACGGAGGTGACGAAGAAGCCCCGGCGGGGCCATGGGTGGTGTGAGAGAAGCAGAGAGAGTAATCCTAGAGAGAGAGATTTTCAAGGCTTAATAAGATATATAGTTTACTTACCTAGCTTAACATGGTGATTCACATTTTATGCGTCATTCTAATGTCTATGATTAAAAAATATACAATTGAAAAATAAATAAATTAAATAGAATGACTCAGCAGTGATTTGCATCTCAAAAATTAGACACAATAATAACTTTTACTTCACAACAATATAATGACCAAATTATTATGTGTAATCTTACATTGTGAATTTCCTAAAAAATTATTGTAAGTTCGATTTATATAATCTAATATCGGATCTTTTCTTTCAACGCACAAGGGGGAATTAAGTGGCTATTTGATTCTCATTATTCAATTTGACTTATAATAAAAAATTATAATGAGGTGAAACGAGTGGTGTAGATTTAATGAAAGTTTGAAATTTGTGATTATATATGAACAGTTGTCAAATTAGTGGTCAAATCATTTAAGCCAAGTAGCCAACTCAAACTTTCTTACACGACTTTTTGTATATGTTTGTTGCTAACAAGTTTGTCGGTAGAGGGGGTCGTGTCTCTTGTGCTATTGTTATTCATTGCATACTTATTTTTTCAGTAAGGAGAATATAGTTTTGAGGTCTTGATTGATTTTCGAAAGGGCACAATATATAAACAAGGCAAAATCGTATTAAGATACACTGATTTCGAGTTTATTTGGCAATTTATATTAAGAGTTAGATTGATAATTATAAATATACAAAAAATTTCAATTAAACTAGAAATGATCTTCAATCAAAACAAATAACTTTATTCAAGATAATATATAGCATAAACCCACTACAAAAATGTTACTATAATTCCTTTCAGAAAAGAATCTATATAAACTACTAAGCAGCTGAGCACAAATATGAATTCTGAAGAGAAGACTTATACGAGCACAGATGTTTTATGTAGAACAGAAGGGAGCGGATCAAATATCCATTCAACTGAATTTCTGAATACGATGAGATGTTCTAGTATACCCAACCATGATTTGAAGCTTAAAGTTGGTGCACCAGTAATGTTGTTGAGGAAGATCGATCCTACTCAGGGTCTGTGTAATGGAACCAGATTGATTCTTACACGGCTTGGAGATCATATTCTTGAAGGTTAGATTCTCTCTGGGAACAATGCAGGTCACAGAGTTTTCATTCCAAGAATGTCCTTGACACCGTTAGACTCTAGAATACCGGTTAAATTTCAGAGAAGACAATTCCCACTGATGGTGTCCTTCGCAATGACCATAAATAAAAGTCAAGGACAATCGCTCTCCCACGTTGGACATCTTCTCAGAAAACTAGTGTTTACCCATGGACAGCTATATGTTGCAATATCTAGATTTACCAGTCGATCATGTTTAAAGATATTAATTTGTGAGAAAGATGGTAAACCAATGAGATCAACAACGAATGTTGTATATAAAGAGGTTTTCCAAAATTTATAAGAGTAAGACAATCTCATCTATTTCTTGCATTGTCTGTATTGTTCTACTTGTTCATTTTCTCCATGTGTTTTTACTTATATGGTTTCCTTCCTGTGCATCGAACGAGTATATAAATCTAGTTATTATTATGGAACATGGCTGTAAGTCAAGATTGGGCAATAGAAGACTAGAATATCGAAAAAACCAAAGACTAAAATCTCGAAAAAAGCAAAATCATTTGTGTTTGCCGGGAGTCGAACCTGGGTCTATTTCTTGGAAGGCAATTATCCGTACCAGCGGACAACAAACGCTGAATGAACGTTATTGTCTGCTACAATGTACAAAATGTTTACTTCAAGATCCAACCTATCGTAAAACGGTCATGTATCCTAAACCAATATTTCAAATCTTCTTCGTGAAGACTAGCAATATATACTCTATTGTTTCTACGCTGTTCTGGCATTAAATTTTATTTTAATTGATAATATAACAATACTTAAAGAAGGTTCGGCACATATATATTGATTTTGCTCCCCCACCCGCACCCGGGCATACACAAAGGACACCGAGCACGGGTAAGGAGCAAAAGCAGCATATATGCTTCTGCACATATGTAATAATATGGTTCTTTATTTCTCAAGTAGTCTTGGTAGCAGTTTAGGAGTAGATGTAAAGAATGTTCTTACAAATAGTGGCGGAGTTAGGTTTTTTGCCAGTGCGGTCATCATTATTTTAACATTCTTACATGTTAAAAAATTTTATCTTCATTAAACCGTATTTTGGTAACTAGAGTAATATTTTGATTTGGATTCAAAATTGACATGAAAGGCAGTCTTCGGAAGCAAAGCAATAAAAAGGGTTAATTTCACATATAGTCCCTAACATTTACACTTTCTATCAATTGGGTCCTCAACCTTTTTTTTCAATACCATAGGTATCCAACCTTTCATAAATTCACTCATAAGATCCCCAGCCCTATAAAGTTGAAAATTATACCCCTTACTCTTTTTTCTTTAATAACCCTTCTTTAAATAAATGCAAAAAGAATTAAAAAATAAAAAATAAAAAAAGGAAAAAGAAAATAATTTATTTACAACAATCCCATCTAGTTACCCACCCCATCCACAACTAAACAGTAAATATCAAATTCCATTAGTCATTTCCGACAGCAAAAAAGGAGACTTGTATTTTTCTGCTACAAAAAATGGTACGAAAAAAGAGAGTTTCCTCAAGAAAAAAAGTTATGTAGGTATTTGTCATTTTGATCAAGTTGGGGATATTGGTAGAATAAGTAACTAGGTTGGTAGGTGAGAAAAGAATAATTTTCTTTTTCAATTTTTATTATTTTTACTAGTTTTATTTTTTTTTGTTTTTATTTAAAAAGTAAAGGCAAAAATGTTATAAAGGATTTTTTGAGCGAATTTATGAAAGGTTAGGGACATATGGTATTGAAAAAAAAGGTTGGGGACTCAATTGACAGAAATTGAAAAAATTGGAAGCCACATGTGAAATTAATCCTATCAACTATTAATTAGTTAGCCCAAACATATGACGAAAATCAATACGAGTAACAATCTACTAATGTATGAAAAATGAGAAATATATATGAGTTTTAATTATGAATATATATATATATGTATATATATTAAGAAAACTAAGTTTTGGTACTCCTAGTACCGCAATTTTCCCGTCCAAAGTTCTTGTTTGTAGTAAACCAATTTTTCTTTTTCCAATTTTTTAGATAAAGCTAAAAACTGCGATTTTGTCCCTAATTTTCTCTTTTCCCCGAAATTTGAATGCTATAATTGGGGATTTAAATCTACTTATTCCTTATCTAGCATAATTCAATCTCAAATCTCTACATAACATTCACAGATTTAATTACAGCAGAATGATCGCCAAAAAACAAAAAGAGGATTCAAAATTTCCTTCTTCAGATATATAAATATATCAAAAAAATGTAGAAAAATATAAGGGGTGAAGGGTTAAAGTATAATTTATTTTGTCAATAAATTATCCTAGAGTGTCGTAATGGATGTGACACTATCATATTTCAATATTTTCCGTATAATTGTGTTTTATTTTTTAATTAACTTGGCATAATGTTTTTGGTTATTTGTTGTGAACGTAGATTCGAAATAAATAAGTAAGTTTTTTCCTATTAATTAGCCCCATGTTGGGAAAAAATTGTCTAGAGGCACTAGATTGTAAGTTCGCCTCAGGCGTTTAAAAGTCATCGAACAAGCACTAATAGCAGATTGTACACTCTTTGCATTGTATCGAATGGAACTTGGTTCTCGAGGCATCTGGTGTCTCTGTTATAGAGACACCTTATGTATATGGAACATTTCCCTCCACTAGTTTCATGGATTTAGGACTATATAAATTAGTGTTGGAGAATGCGTCACAAATGAGATAGTCATTGATATGAGGGTCATATACGTCTACATGGTAGGACCATCCATTAAATCAATGATAAGTAGGATTGTGCGCCATTTCGACATTCTTTTACTTCTCTCTCTTCATTAATTAAATACTACATCAATAATAACACCATTTTGTATTAATTTTTAATTTTTTGTATCAATTAATTTATCTAAATGTCAATCTAATAATTATAAAACAATCAACAACAACTGATTAAATGAGTTGGGAAGAGAATAAACTTTAGTAATTATAATATCAACCAAACTTCAACATCAAATTAATTTGTTATTCATAACAAGCAAAATTGATAGAAATTTGTAATGCTATTTCTTTTTAACTAGAAAACTAAAAAATTATATTTTGAAGATAAATATATTCACATTATCACATGATAATAAAAGTGGGTTTTTAATGCTAAAAAAGTGATTTTCTATATTTTTTAATATGCGTCGTATGTGAAATGCACAAAAAAATTTTAAATTTGCAAATTATCACACTTGTCTTGCAAATATTTTTCTCTTGTTGTGTTTATGTGTTTATATATTTATTTATTATTTCATTAATTAGTAGACGACGACCCGTGAATTTTGAGTCAAAAATCAAAATTTCATTAAAAATTTATATCAATTTTGCTTGTTATGAATAACAAATTAATTTGACGTTGAAATTTGGTTGATATTATAGTCACTCAAGTTTATTCTCTTCCCCAACTTATTTAAGTAATCGTTGTTCATTATTTTATAATTATCAGATTGACATTTAAATAAGTTAATTGATACAAAAAATTAAAAATTAAGATAAAATGGCATTATTTATGAGTGTAATATTTAATTAATGAAGAGATAGAAGTAAAAGAATGTCCAAATGGCACACGATCGTACTAGTCATTGATTTAATAGATAGCTCTACTATATAGACGTATAAGACTGTCCTACTGAAATCTCTCTCATCATATATACTGCGGTCTCCATTTATACTGCGGTCTCCATTTAGAATCAAAACTTGTATTGAATGAGAATGATATATGAAGTGATAAATGTCACTTTCTCTCTCTATTTTCTTTTGGTAAAATATAGGGACACCCAACCTCACGGAAAGGCTAGACATAGGTGGCTTTAGTGGAATTCCAGCCTATGGAGCACTCAAATGTCAACGATTTTGTCAGGAAGTACAGAAGGTAGAAATGGACAATGCATGGCCAAAGTGGGACTTCAGAAGAACATATGAGGAAGGAAGCCAATCCAATATCGCATTTTATCATTTAGATACTATGTCCGGTCCTAGTACCCTTTGTGGAATGCCACATTCCTCCTTTTTTTAGACATAACGGAGTCATAGTCTTGTATCCATTCCTATCAGATTTGGTTACTTTATGAAAGGTGAGTTCTACTTCCCTGCCGCAAGGGCTTCTATCCAGATAATTGAAATTTGAATTGTAGCTAAATGATGCCGTATCATCATTTTATTAATTCTATTTCTATTGTATCGCGTTTTTTTTCTTTTTTTTCCTATCATTTTCATAGCATATAGAAGAGCATGTGAGAAGAGAGGGAGTTAGTTAGGAATTTGTTCTTAAATCTTCCTCTCCCGATTCTCTCTGTATCATCAACTCTTTCTTCTTCTTCTCATCTCTCTTCTTTAATTCTGTAATTTCCTTTTAATATTGTTAGGTTTTTTTGCTACCTAATAACCTCAGGGCGAGGATAGGAAATAATTTAGATACGCTTTTATTATAGGCTGTAAGCCTTGGACTGAATGATATTGTACTCGCTCGACAATTGACAACTGAACTGGCTCAAAAATGACTTAGTGGGTCGTCTGGAAGAAATAGGCTTCAGGTCGGATGCTCAAAAGCCCACGATGATTGCACTATAAAAGAGTTACGCTAATTGGTTTTAGGGGGTCGTATGTCGAAGGGTAAGTGGTGGCAAGACGTTGGCTCTTGCTGTGTTGTCTTGTGGAGCAGTACCTAAACCCTGACCTTCGTGGTCTACCACTACCATACGCCGGGTGCAGCGCTGTGACCGAAATCCGGCGGTAACGGCCAGATAGGAGAGACGATAGGAGAGTTGTCGGAAATTGTCCATTTTGTGTTACGCTCTCGATTTCTTGTAAAGTAATGTGGTTTATTGTATTCAATCCTTCAATTTACTTTTGTGTATGCGAGGATTAAACTCCAACAATTAGTATCAGAGCCTTGGTGGCATTTTGGGAGCGAGAAATTGAGTTTGGAAGTGGGACGATAGAAGAACGACGGCTGCGCGCGCCAGAGGAGCAAGCTTGTTACCTAATTATCTCTATCACTCTTCAATCTGGTGGTCTCTTCCGATCTATCTGAGACCAGATCCAGACTCCTAGAAATGATGGATTTCCACCCATGAGGTGCGTGTGGCGATCGGAGCTCCCACAGAGGCGCTTGACCAGAGTGAATGACACGCTACCAAAACTTTGATAGGCAGGTGGCGGTACGTCTGGTGTCCTACAACTGCACGAATGGCGGTGTTGAACTCATCCTTTCACGGCTTTCCAACAGTACCAAGTTTGTCAATTTTGGACACCAAGAAGGTAATGAAAAAGGGATTATAGTTCAGTACTGGCACCGAATTTTCCGACGGAGATTGCCTGTACGTCCGACATTATTTTGTAGCATGATTAGTGGTTTTGGACTTCTTTCTGGATGGGCTTTCTGTAGATGTTAAATTTGTAAATTTTGGACAATCCCATAGTGATGATCATGCTTTAAAAGTGAGGTTTGGTAGAGCGGTGCGGAGGTTTGATGGCTTAGCGCGCGATGTGGTGCTCGTGTTTGGCCTTGGTGGTTGAAAATAATTCCTTTCTCCTTTGGTATGGACCGACAGATTGGTCCGCTCAGTAAATTGGCTATTTCTTTTTTTAATTTATGCACTAGTGGATCATTGTATGGTGTGATCGATAAGAGTTGGTGGTTGCCATGGATTGGTAACCATTGCTTGTGCTAGATGTAGGAATTAATTGCTAATTTTGTGTTTATGTAATCCTTCGTGTGATTAAATGTTATTTAAATCCTTTGTGTGATTTAAATGCTTTGATTGTCTTCCTATTTGCATCAGTTTAGATCTCGTATTGCATGTGTTATTTGGTGTTACATCATGGCTTGCGGGATTGTGTGATGCATTTGAATAGATGGTGTTGATTGGTATGATGGTTTTAGAGATAGTAAGGTGGTGCATTAATGATATGCACGGGGTGGTATTGGTCCTCTATTTAGGAAAAACTTGCGAGGTGTTGAGTTGGTCGCGTGTCGAATGTGCCAAAATATTAAATACCTTGCTCAACTAAAATTATAATAACTTGTAGAAGTAGAGAGTAAGGGTCAAACCCATAGAGAATGTTGGATAAATCTAAATGTTTCGTGTCAACTAGTGAAAATGGGGGTTTTCATGAGATTACACTAAAAATTAATAAAAAAGAATAAAAACAATTAAAACACAAGCATGAGTAAGAAAATAAAAACACGAATGCTAACTCCAGTTCTTGGTTCAGTTGTGCACTTTACATAAAAGATAGTAATCAATTGCAACGTTGTTCCTACTTTCTTGTAAAAATATTAACTCTAGGAAACAATAAGTTCTGCTACCCAGGTTTACCCTTAAGCATATCAAATTAAAACAAGTTTTTCAATTTGACCTAATCGTTTGGACAACCTAGAATAAGATCTCCAGATTTAGAACGACGATTGAATGAAGAATTAGGAAAATAAGTTAATCTAAGCAATAAATTCACAAGCTTGATCTATAACTTAAGTTGTGTTATCCCTAATGATTAACAATCACTAGTTGCTACTTGAAAGTTAGGAGAAACAACAATTAATGATTGAATTTCTAAATCTAGCAATAGAATATTAATCATTTAATGTAGAAGAGCCCAAACTAGGTCAAACAATCAATATTCATAAATATGAAAAATAGAATAACCCAATCAATTTCACAAAAGAGTAAGAAACAACATTATTGGAATTAATTAATTAAAAGTAAGAAGTAGCAACAAAATCCCCTTGAACCGGAGGCAGAAAAAAGTTAGCCTCGTGTGCTCACTCGGGAAAATCTTCCTCTAGAACTTGTCTTTGATATAAAGTAAATAATTCTATGAAGTTATATGTAGAGATGTGTATGGGAGTTTTCCCTCTTCCTAAGACTTGACCCATTTATATAGGGTCTAAAATCCCTAAAAGAATAAAAAAAATCGTGTACAAAATATACCATAAAAAGAATTTTAGACGAACAAGGAAAATAGAAAAAAATCTTTGCGCGTAAGTCTGTGCGGCTGCATGTAAATATGATGCGGCCGCACAAGGAAATCTGGCCGGATCTACTATATAGGTGCATAACCGTGTGGCCGCATGAGGGTTCTGTGCGTCCACACAGAACTTCTATATTTTTTTCTCTTTTTTCTCAATCCCTTATGTTTTGTTTCTTATGCCTTGGCCCCTGAGCTCCAAAATCCTTGTAAAGTCTGCCCGAATTTGAATCTTTTTAATTGTTTCCTTATTCCTATAACAAATAAACAAACTCAACAAAAATAAATATTTTAATACAATAAAACATATAATGACTACTAGTATGGAGAAATTAAAGAACCTAATAAAGTACTTATCATGAGTTCTGTGAGCTCTAGTGGAGAGTCCTGGTGAACTTTGGGGAAGAGTTCGGGTGAGAGATCTAGTGGAAGTTCTGTGGGCTCAGGTAGGAGTTCTACTGAGCTCGGAGAGTTTTTGAGTAAACTCTAGTCATCTCATTGGTTGGAGGCTTTGGGTGCCTCTTGTGCTGAGATGAGTGATAGAGGATAGTCTTTAGTAGGTTACCAGTTGATAGGGTTGTGTGAGCAATCTGTGAGTTGTGGAGATGGTGAGTCGAGAGATTAGTTCTCTTGGGGGTTAAACACACCTGGAAAGGGTTTCTTGTGAGATCATATGGGGTCATACATGCATTGGTTGCATTTGTTGGCTAAGTGTTGATGTCTGTGTTTACCTTTGGGTGTATATCTCACTATCTTGCATTTGATATCACATTTTGCTCTTGATTGGTTCATAAATGTGTTACACTTTATGCGTTGAAAGCATTTGTTGCTTTGATTAGCTGGTTGTGTGATATATATGACATATGTATTTGTTAATACTTTATTGTGTACTTTCTTAGCATGTGATAGTGATTGGAATTGGTAAGGTCTTTAAACTTCAGTTGATTTAGGATATCTATTTTGTACAAGCATTAACTTAGTGTTTTTCTTTACTGGTTTATTAGGTATCAAGTGGAGGTTTGTTAGGTTTTTTGCTACTTAATAAACCCAGGGCAAGGATAGGAAATAATTCAGATCCATTTTTATTATAGGCTGTAAGCCTTAGACTGAATTATATTGTACGCACTCCACAATTGACAACTGAACTGGCTCAAAAGTGACTTAGCAGGTCGTCTGGAGAAATTAGGCTTCAGGCCGGATGTTCAAAGGCCTACGATGATTGAACTATAAAAGCGTTACCCTAATTTGTTTTAAGGGGACATGTGTCAAACGGTAAGTGGTGGCAAGATGTTGGCTCTTACTGTGCTGTCTTGTGGAGCGGTACCTGAGCCCTAATCTTCGTGGTCTATCACTATGCACACCGGGGGCGATGCTGGCTACCAGAATCCGGCTGTAATGGCCGGATAGGAGAGACAATAGGAGAGTTGTCAGAAATTGTCCGTTTTATGTTATGCTATCGATTTCTTGTAAAGTAATGTAGTTTATTATATTTTATCCTTCAATTTACATTCGTGTATGTGAGAATTAAACACCAAAAAATATCAATACAATTCTCAGTTGGGACGTCAAGCCCAATTGATTTTATAGGTGGTGTTCTTTAATTTCATGGAACTTTGGCTCAGTTTGTGACATTGGTATCAGAGTAGGAACATGGCTCATGAAACTCAAGCCAAGACCATTGGGAAGCTGGAAGCGAACGTCACGAGAATGGATATGGAGCACATCAGTCTCTAGAAACAAATTTCTGAATTAAAAGATGCAGTTTATGATTTGCATGAGAAGCAAGGAAGAACTAATTCGAAGATGGAGACAATGATGGGCAAAATAGATCAGCAGTTGGGAGAGATACGATGTTTGAATATGCGGCTATTGGGAAATTCAATACTGGAAGCATCAACACTGGGAAGGAGAAACTGATAGAAGATACCCTAATTACATGCTACGCAGGTGGTGGACTGCTACCTACCCCAACTGGTAATACTGCTAACTTCCTAAATAGAAATGATAATGACATGAATGGCCAGATTCCCAAAATTGATTTTTCCCTCTTTAATGGAGATGGTGCAATGGAGTAGGCTAGAAAAGCTGAGAAATACTTCTTGTTTTACAAAGTGGGAGAGGGGATGAAAATCAATATTGCAGTTATGCATCTGTAGGAGAGAGCTGATATATGGTACCAAAATTTTAAGGCCAAATTTCCCAACCCTACTTGGAATATATTTGTAGAGGAATTGGGGAGAAGGTTACCTAAAAATGCTAAGGTGTAGGTGGTTGAAGCTTTCAATACGGTGAGTCAGAAGGCATCAGTAGAGGAATATATTGAGGTGTTTGAGGAGCTAAGATCTCAGGTGAATGTTGATTGTACCCCATGCCCGAGAATGTTATTACATATCAACCTTTACTAGTGCCCTGCGTGATGAACTCATGTATGTTGTTAAATTGTCAAAACCTCAAACTCTGTCCTATGCCAATGAAGCAGCCATACTGTATAAAGATGCAATTAATGCCTTGGCCAAATCACAAAGATTCCACAAAGCCACACACTATCAGAACCCTCAATCCCAAGCCCCTCAACATTGTCCCAACTATCACTACTACCAACCCTTAACCCTGAAATAACAACCAAGCCATCACTCCATATAAACCCAAGTTTAAAGTCATAACCCCTGCAAATATATAAGCCAAAAGGAACTAGGGGCTATGCTTCAGATGTAACGAGAAGTATCATGTGGGGCATGTTTGTAGGAACAAGACCTTGAACTATATTGTAGTGGACGAAAGTGAAGGAGATGGAGATGCTAAGACTGAGCCTAAAACTGAAGAAAATGCGGAAGGCCCTAAAGAAACTACACATATTACTATGAATGAATTGATGGGAGCACTAAACACCAGACCCTCAGAATTCCTGGTAAAAGTAAAGGTAGAAAGGTTTCAATCTTGATTGATAGTGGGAGCACCCATAGCTTTGTTGAGGAGAAACTGATACCAGCTTTGGGCCTAAAAGTAATGGAGGATAAGAATATGACTGTGAGAGTGGCTAATGGGGGGGATAAATTGGAGAGCAAAGCCTTGGTACATCCACTTTGCTAGCAAATGCATGCATATGAGTTCCAATTTCCACTAAGGACACTCAATCTAGGGAGAGATGATATGGTCCTTGGTGTTAACTGGCTTAGCCAATTTGGTCCCATCACCACTGACTACTCTGAATGGTATATGACATTCTATTACCAAGGAGAAATAGTAACATTGCACAGTGGAGCGGTGAGTAGCATTGATATGATCTTCGGTGAAGGGTTAGTAGATTGGCTTAACAGCCAAGACTATAGAATTATGGCCCATATTTATTCCATTTTTAAAGAAGAGTTGACTGAAGTGCCAGCTGAGTTACAACCGGTTTTGCATGAATTTAAAGATGTGTTCGCTGAAACAAAATGTTGCCCCTAGAAAGGGAATATAAGCATCAGATCACACTTAAGTAGAGGGCACAACCCTTTAAACTGAGGCCTTACATATGTCCTTACATACAAAGAATGAAGTGAAGAAGATGGTTCAAGAGATGCTAGAATCAGGAATCATCTAACCTAGCAGCAGCCTATTTGCTTCTCCAGTTCTACTAGTTAAGAAGAAAGATGGAAGCTAGAGATTTTGTGTTGATTATAGGCAGTTGAACCAACTTATAGTCAAAGATAAGTTTCCTATGCCCATGATTGATGAACTTCTTGATGAGTAACATGGAGCTAAGTATTTTTCAAAAATTAACCTGAGAGCTGGATATCACCAGATTAGGGTAAAGCAAAGAGATGTCTACAAGACAACATTTAGAACACATTAAGACCTATATAAATTCTTAGTTAATTAACTAATGCTCCTGCAATATTTCAGAGCCTTATGAATAAAATATTTAGAGAGTACATCAGAAAATTTGTACTTGTATTCTTTGATGTTATTTTGATTTACAGCCACAATTTGTCAAATAATCAGAAACACCTATAGATAGTCTTGCAAATATTAAGGAGGCAGCAGTTATTTGCAAAGATCAGTAAATGCTCCTTTGGCCAGCAAAGAGTGGAGATCGGAAGAGACGTAATCAGCTCTGAAGGAATGTCTGATGATCGTAAAAAAAGGGCTGCAATGGAAGCCTGGCCAAAACCACTAAACCTCAAGCAACTGAAAGGGTTCTGGGGATTGAGTTGGAATTACAGGAAGTTTGTTAAGGGATATGAGAACATTGCCAAACCACTCACCAACCTACTAAGAATGATAATTTTGAATGGACAATAGAAGCTGAACAAGCCTTTGAGGCATTGAAGAGAGCTATGTGTACTACCCCTACAGTGGCCATGCCAGATTTCAACCAGCCACTGGGGACAGTACTGAGTCAGGGATGAAGGCCAATTAGTTATCTTAGCAAGGTAATCAATTATAGAAAACTGGGGTTATCCATATATGAGAAAAAGCTCTTAGCTTTGGTCACAGTAGTAACCACTTCTCTATAGCAAAAATGGTTTACCAAGTTGCTATGGCTGAATTATGAGATACATTACAGGAAAGAGAATAAGAACACTGTGGTTGATGCCCTTTCCAGAAGGGATGAAACAAATGTAGAGGTTTTGGAAACATCTACAGCCATAGCCATCTAGATTCAGGAGGTAATAGACAGTTATGAAGAAGATGCACTTGCTACAGAAAAGATACAAATAGCTCTCATGGATCCTACCAATTCTCTAGACTATCAATACAAAAATGGGATTCTAAAGTTCAAGGCAAAGTCTACATTAGATCAAGGGGACTGATCAGACAAAAATTAGTAGCTTGTATCTATAGCTCCCAATAGGGAGGGCATTTTGGAATTCAAGCTACTGTATAAAAAGCTAATCAACTGTTTTATTAGCCTGGAATGGCTAAGGAAATCAAAGAGGAAATTTTGAAATGTGAAATTTGTCAAAGCTGCAAGCGTGAGAATACTCTTTACCCTAGGTTACTTCAGCTTTTACCTAAACCAGTTCATGGATGGAGTTATGTAACTATGGATTTTATAGAAGGATTACCTGTCTCTAATGGGAATTCAGCCATGTTGGTAGTTCTTGATAGATTTACGAAATATGGCCATTTCATAGGGCTCAGCCATCCATTTACAGCCAAGAAGGTTGCTCAATTGTTCCTAGATCATGTTTGCAAGATCTATGGTTTACCACATATTATTGTCTTTGACAGGGATAAGGTGTTCACCAGTGACTTTTGGCAAGAACTGCTCACTTTGATGGGAAACCAATTACACACGAGTTCAGCTTATTACCCCTAATTTGATGGCCAAACTGAAAGGGTAAACCAATGCCTAGAAATGTAGCTCAGATGTATGACCTATGCCAAGCCTAGGAGTTGGAGTAAATGGTTATCTCTAGCAGAATAGTGGTAATACCACCTTTTACGGCTCAATTCAAAGAACCCTTTTTGAAGTTCTGTATGGTATCCCACCTCTTCAGCTTTCCATAGGTCCTTATCAACAAACTAAGCTATCTTCAGTGGAAGAGCTGTTGCAAGAGAGACAACTCATGGATAGACAATTAAGGCAGAGTCTAGCTCAGGCTAGGGCCAGAATGAAGCATTTTGCTGATAGGAAGATTGTTGACAGGGAGTTCAACACTGATGACTGGGTATAACTCAAGCTCTATTTGACTAGCATACTGTCAATGGTAAAGAGGGACAATCATAAGCTCAATCCAAAGTACTTTGGTCCTTTTCAGATCCTAGAAAGATCGGAGCTGTTGCTTACAAGCTAGAACTTCCCCCTACTACTAAGATTCATTATGTTTTCCATGTCTCCTTGTTGAAAAAGAAGGTGGGGACTGATACAGGGCCATCCTCAAACTTACCAGAGGTTAAAGAGATAGATCCTTGAGATCATGTACCAAAAGGCATTCTTCAGGTGAAAGAAGTACAGAAAAGAAGGGGGTTAGTGGTACTGTGGTTGGTTAAGTGGTTGGACAAGACTTTGGAGGAATATACTTGGGAGCCTACATAATAGATCTTAAAGGACTTTCCCACATTTGAACCTTGGGGACAAGGTTCTTTTAAGGAGGAAGGATGTCAGAAAACAAGGTAGAAAGGGAGAATGCATGGCCAAAGTGGGGACTTCAGAAGACGAAAGAAGGAAGGAAGGCAACGGCCAGATAACTGAAATTTGAATTGCAGCTGAACGATGTCATATCATAATTTTATTAATTATGTTTTTGTTACAAAAACACGTTCAGCATATAGGAGAGCATGTGAGAATAGTGGAAGTTAGTTAGGAATTTGTTCTCAAATCTTCCTCTCCTGATTCTCTCTGTATTATCAACTCTTTCTTCTTCTTCTTCTTCTTCTCTTCTCTCCTTTTTAATTCCGTAATTTCCTTTTAATATCAATACAATTCTTAGTTGGGACGTAAAGCCCAACTGATTTTCTAGCGGTGTTCTTTAATTTCATTCAACTTTGGCTCAATTTGTGACATATTTATCAATGGAGAACAGCGGGAGATGGTTTCTGTATCCGCTGATAATCAATTGCTTGCTGTTTCTTTTGATCTTGTTTCTTCAAGCTCAAGGTCGGATGTTAATCAAGATTTGGGGAAGAAAGAGATACAACTGGGGCAGGAGAAACACCTGATGGCAATGGTCGGTGATCGTATATGCGTAAATTACAGAAAATTGGGAGATTATTGAGGGGGAATTGAAGCCAGAATTAGAAATTTGGTTGACTACAATCCCCAATATGAGGTGTAAATTGCAGAAATTGATGTGCGGAATGAAGAATTGAGGCACTAGCCATCCCATTCAGGCGTAAATTGTAGAAATTTCATCTTTTTGTTAAAGTGGAGAGGCAATTCATGAAGCATAAGGGTGGTGGGCAGACGTACTAGCACACCGCTGTTTATCCCTTTTTTTCCACTACTTTGGATGAACACCTACCTTATGATCATTGATAAATAAAGAATAATGCTATTTATTTAGATTGAAGACTGGTCTCTAATTTAGTTGTTATTTTCTCATTGGTTGTCAAATAAATTAATGCTCTCATGTATTTACGCATTTCCATTCATTCTCCAATGCAGTGATGCCAACTAGACTGGAGACTAGATTTCCAGTCTAGATAAATAGTATCGCTATCCAGTCTAGATAAATAGTATCACTCATAAATAAAATAGTATACCACTATGACACAGAGTGTTTCCATTACAGGGACACCATGTATATGTGGTACATTTCACATCACTAATTTTATGAACCCACATGTGAGACAGTGTAAATTAGTAGCGTGAAATGTACCACAGGTCAACCAAGACTCATGTAGTGGGTCGGACTATAAAATTGAGATGCTGGAAGAGATGAACGAAGGATATTGCAATGGAAGAGGAGGTGAAGGAAGAAGAAGCGATGAAGACAGACAAAACCATTTAATACATTTTTAGATAGTGGAGAAAAGACTAAGTCGGAATATAATATCTACAATTATTAATATATAAAAGCTGGGATACGTGTAAAACATTCGGTTTCCAATATTGTCCTTTCATTTTTGTGCTAATTCCTACTTTACCCTTTTTCTTTATTGCACTCATTTATTACACTCCATATTGTGTCCAAGTGTTAAGTACATGCTATTTAATTACTTCATGTTAATTACATAGTATTTTTAACCTCTATTAGAGTGGTAAAAATGGTAAATTGTAAGTTTCAAAATTAACAATTGTAATTGCCATTACATGTCTTCACTAAAATAATTCCATGAGTTAGACGAAGCGAGTGAATAGAAAAAGTGAGGTGTGTGTAAAACATTTGGTTTCTAATATTGTCCCTTCATTTGTGCGTTAATTCCTACTTTACCCTTTTTTTTTTATTGCCCTCATTTGTTACACTCCTTATTGTGTCCAAATGTTAAGTACATGCTATTTAGTACTCCATGTTAATTACATTAAATATTTGTTAATTTCAATTAATGTGGTTAATTACATTCAATTTCTTCACCATGACATTTAGTATTTTTTTACATAATGACAATTAGTATTTTTAATCTCTATTAGTGTGGTAAATTGTAAGTTCCAAAATTAACAATTGTAACTGTCATTACACGTTCTACTAAAATAATTCCGTGAGTTTGATGAAGCGATTGATGATACAAACAACTATTACCAAGAAGAGTTTATGAACACATTTTTGCAAAATCATATACCGCCACACATGCTTTTCGCATCATACAATGTG
The DNA here is from genome assembly GCA_963692815.1 of Nyctanthes arbor-tristis. Taxonomy (NCBI): domain Eukaryota; kingdom Viridiplantae; phylum Streptophyta; class Magnoliopsida; order Lamiales; family Oleaceae; genus Nyctanthes; species Nyctanthes arbor-tristis. The sequence continues at coordinate 17,097 of CAVNYN010220489.1, forward strand.
CAATACACGTTTAAATGACTAGTCACTAATATATAAAATGTGGAATCCTTGTAAAACATTTAGATTCCACCTTTATCCCTACTTTTTTTATTTTAATTACCAATTTTTTCTCACTTCTTATTACTACTCATTTATTATAACAGTCCATTACTTATAATATTAAATACAAATTAATTAATTAAGCTAACAAATGTTATCCTTCAAGCGGATACTTTTAGTTATTACATTACATGCTTAAAAAACTTATGTAGAAACTAAAACAATATGAAACTTAATATATATGATTAAAAACAATAAAACACTATTAGGCTTGAACACAAATAATTATTTAATTATTTTAGTTTAGCACAAATAATTTCTCAAGAAACATGTTTTTCTTTAGCAACATGCACAAATAATTATTTAATATTTTTTAATTTACTATTTAATTCGAATATCAAGATTGATCTTTAGTCTTTATTGTGTTTAATTTCAATTCAATTTCAAGATAAATCTTTAGGGTAGTATTTATTGTTATTAATTTTAATTTTAACAATTATTTCAATAAAAAGTTTCGAAATTGAAATTACAATTGTAATTCTTATCCCAAACCCCTTTTAAAACAATTAGTGTGATAAATTGTGACTCCTATTTGAATTTTCTTAATATCTAATTCTACTTTCACTTCTTACCCAACATTATTTAATTCCTTAATTTCGATTAGTCTATTATTTAATTTCAATTCTATGATTAATATTTTGTGTTTATTGTGGTCAATTTTAAACAAAGCAAGCATAGGTCAACTCTTCAAAATAATATTTTATAAGTGTATTGTTTAAATAATACTTTATAAAAAATCATAAATGATTATAAATCTTTTTATTGCATGCAATAACCGTATTATAAATTTAAATATATTTAAATATTATGAACAAGTATAAGAACCAAATGGTCTAAAATTAATTATTTTATTAAACTAAGCTTTTGTATATTATATTATATGTTATCATACAACGTGCAACGCACGTTTTAATTACTCGTATATTAAAAGGCTGGATTTATGGGAAACTTTTGATTGCCTTATTTACCCCTCCATTTTTGAGTTGAAAGTCTAATTTAACCTTTTTTTTTTTTTTGCAAACCAATCAAACGACTTTCATTACTTAATTAAAAGGAGTATCAGAAGCTAAAGTGTTTACAATAAAAGGTGGAGGATCAGGATCCCAACACAAATTTAAATGATAATCAAAAGCTCTCCTAGCTAATAAGTGGGCCACCTCATTGGCCTTTCTCCCAGTCGACACAAACTGACAATCTATCAGTCCTCGAGTAATCAATTTGATCTGCTCCAGTAAAAGGGCCTTTAGGGGCTTTGATTTGTGGCTCATTAATAAGGTATATGACGTTACTAGCATCGGACTCAAGCACAACATGTTGAAAACCACGTTCTCATGCCAACTGAGCTCCTCTCAACAGTGCCCAACACTCACCAACATGAGGCGAAAAATTCCTAATTACCACGTTTGAACTGGCAGCTACAAATGTCTCCTTGTGATCCCGACAAAGTACTCCTACCCCGACTGTCTTCTCCCCGTGTGCTCTTCCGATCTTCCTTATTAATTTTAATCTATCCCTCGCTCGGCGCTATCCGTCACCCTCGTCCCTCTCATTCCTCTATGTACTCATTGGAATTCCTCAAGAAACCCATGAGCAGCCAAAATAAAACCATCTTCCCCACCATCCACCCACTCCCAAATGGCTCGATTATGTATCTACCAACATTTCCAAAATGCCACCAATAACCATGCAAAAGAAAACGTATCCAATTCACGCCATACATGCAAAATAAAATCGCCTAAATGTCCTGCAGAAAAGTCTCCCACTCGGCTGCCAAACACACTATCCATCCAAAACCCATAAACTCGTCGAAAACAAACAATTGCATGAAAACTATCCTCCACCTCCACCTCCACCCCCACCCCGCACCTAGGACATTTCGCATCCTCCATCATATGCCTTTGCCATAATGCATATTTCGTAGGTAATATATCCATAAAGATCTTCCAAATAAAGAACTTAATTTTGCTCAAAAGTTATAAGTTCCATAGAGCTTTCCACCACCCCATCAAACCATTTTTGCCCGCTCCATTTGCCTCCCTTCGTAATTGCATCTCGAGACGATATCCCGATTTCACACTATATTCTCCATTTGCCTCAAAATGCCACATTATTGTGTCCGCCATATTAATATCACCACACGGTATAGACAAGATCAAATCCCCATCCATTTCATGAAATCGTTCTTTAATAAGCTCCACATTCCATACTCCATTCCGATCCATCAACTCAGCCACCCACACCATATGGTTCTCCCAAGTAGATGTGACTGGTTTAAAAGAGAATGGACGAGGTAACCATGGGCTAGAAAAAACCAGTGCCTTCTCCCCAATCCCAATCCTCTATCTCACACCCTTTTTGATAAGCTTTTGTCCCCATATAATACTATGCCATAAATACGAACAACCTGGTTTTCAATCTGCATCCCAAAAATTTGAAATCGATGGTATTTCGACCTCAAGATATCTGTTGCCAATGAATTTGGAGAAGTGAGTATACGCCAACTTTGTTTTGCCACCAAGGCTTGATTAAACCCTGATAAATCTCTAAATCCCACATCCCTTTCAAATTTTGACTTACACATATTCTCCCACGCTATCCACATGGGGCTCCGCTTCTCAGTCTAATCTTTCCACCAAAAAGAGAAAGTCATTTTAGTTAGCTCCCCACACAATTCCCCAGAAAGTCTAAATAAACTCATAGTATAGTTGGGAATTGACTGAATAATCGCTTTAATCAAAACCTTACGCCAGCCAATTGAGAATAACTTTCGCCTCCAACTGTGCACCTTTTTCTTCACCCTATCCTTCAGTCTGCCAAAACCCCATTCTTATTCCTCCCAATAAAAGATGGCAATCTGAAATAAGTTACTGACATCCATTATCACCCAGACCCCAGAATTCAACAATTTGGGACCGTGTAGCCTAGTTCGTATTAGGACTAAAAGTGATTTGGGATTTGCCTAAGTTCACCTTTTGGGCTGACACCCACTCATAGAGCTGCAGTATACGTCCAATCTCCTGACATTCAGCAATATTGGCCCACCCAAAAAGAGTAATATCATCCGCAAAAAAAGAGAACTAATTTGCAGTCCATATCTATTGCATCCAAAACCTCTGAGCCTTCCACCTCACTCTCCCTTCAAAATAAGTTCAGATAGCCCCTCCGCACATAGACGAAAGAGATAGAGCGATAATGGGTACCCCTGCATTAGTCCCCGTGATGGAATTACTTCTCCCATCGGCTCTCCATTGATTAGAAAAAAAAATTTTACCATAGAAATACACTTATAATCAAATTCCTCCAATGAAATCTGAAACCCATCCATTCCATCATCTTAATCAGAAAACTCCATTCCACCCTGTCATAAACCTTACTCATGTCAGTTTAACAGCCATCACACCATTGCCCCCTCCAGCCTTCTTCTGAAGTGTATGCATGAGCCAAAAGTGCAAATGGCATTGTCCGTAATGAGCCTACTTGGGACAAAGGCGCTTTGAAAAGGTGAAATAAGACTAGATAGTACACACTTGAGCCTATTAGCTATTGTTTTTAAAACTACTTTATACACAACATTACACAGGCTAATAGGCCGATAATCAGTAATAAGTGTCGGATTCTTTATTTTAGGAATAAGCACTATAAACGTATCATTGACATCATCTAAAGTTCCTTTGCCACTAAGAATATCTGCTACCTCCACTTGAACTGTCTCTAAGTTACGGTGGAAAAAGACTGCATGGAAACCATCTGGTCCCGGCGCCTTGTGTCTGCCCAAACTAAAAAGTGCCGCCCTCACTTCCTCACTAGTGAAAGGTTGCGCCAAGTGAGCCTCCTCCTCCTCTGATAGCCGTGTACCGTCATTGCCCAACTCCGAAGAGAAAACCTCACAATCCTAGTGAGATGATGTAAAGTGGTCCGAGAAATAATCACACACCACCCCTCGAATTGAATCTCTATCTTCACGCCACTGTCCTTCTCTGTCCATCAGTCCCTAAATAGTGTTCCTTCCTTCTGACTAGCAGCCCTTCGATGAAAAAATGAAGTATTCCTATCTCCCATGGCTAACCAATTGGACCGAGCTCTCTGTGCCCAAAAATGTTCCTCCTCTTCTAACAAAGAGTCCAACTCCTTCTCAAGAACCGAAACATGATTAATCCCAATATTCCCATTCAGTCATCTTTATGCTGTGCTTAACTCCTCCCTTACATGGCTTATTCGTTTCCAAACCAGGTCTTCCCGTCACTTATTCCACTATAAAAGTTTTGCCTGGCAATTAATCAATCTTTCTCGTAACAGGCATTGCTCTCCCCCTCGCCACGCATGAGTGTATTTAAGAGGCAATATGATTCAAGGTGAAAAACTCTCCTTCATCGGAAGAGCACACGTCTGACCTCCGTGTCAACTCCAAAAGAATAGCTCAATGATCAAAACCATAGTAGTCAAGATGAGTTACCTGGTTCCTCTTATACAAAGCTGTACACGATGATGTTGCCAATCTCCTATCAAGCCATTCCGTGATAAAATTCTCTCCCACTAAATTGTTCTTCCATGAAAAACCAAGGCCATGAAACCAGATCCTCAAGGTTGTACTCTTGAACCACTTCATAAAAACCTACCATCGCCCTACGCCTTCTATTAGACCCCCCCCAGCCTTCTCTGCGTCCACTAGGATCTCATTAAAATCCTCTAGTAAAAGCATCAGTTGCATGTGGTTCATACACTGCCGTCTAAGCAACTGCCATGTATGATGCCTCTCACCTTCTACCAGGTCACTGGTATACTCCTAAAAAACTCCGCTGCTCCCCCATCTTTGTAACAACCAAGGCCTCAATATGTCTAGCCAAGTAGCTTCAAATAGTTATTGTCCAATCATCCCTCCATAATAAAAACAAGCCTCCACTACGCCCTCGTGAATCAACATGAAAACTCCCCGAGTACTCAAAAGAGTGCCGTAACTCCTCTGCCCTAAATCGAAGCACCTTAGTCTCTATGATGAAAACTAAGGTAGGGGACTTTGATCGAAGCAAGCTCTATAATTGTGATGTGCGGCCCATTCCCTGGACATTCCAACATAAGATACTTATTGCTTCTGGTGGGGTTACCAATAAAAGCACAAACAAAGGAAAACCACAAAACAATAAGACAAAACCCTCCAGATCGAAGGGACATATCAAAACTCTCCACTCGGAGAGAGAACTTTCAAAAGGGAGTCACCGAATCACATTAAGCCAAACCAGGGAATAGCAATTGAGAATTGATAGGGCCTAATAAAAACTGAAAAAAAGGAGTTACCGAATCAACTTCTCTTCTTCTGCAGAATTATCCATGGTCGCCATCAAAATTTTACGTCGCGATTGAATAATTTGATACATAATTTAAGTGAAGCAATTCGTCAAACATATGTCACCCACTATAAAATATCCCAGCGTTTCTCCACCCTTCAAGATGTAGACATCCAAAATTCCATCCGGTGAGTTCCATTGAACTCTTGGGGTGGAAATCTAGTTACTACACAACAAGAATAACATGGCTATGGACTGGAATTTTGATCGTTATACACTAGGATTGCAGCGCCCAGTGAGCTTGGTTGGAAATTTAGTTCTTGTTGATGACTAAATAAAAGTATAGTAGGAAAATTGTGGATTAACATTCCAATTTAACCTTAATAACTAAACATATAAATATATGCAATTATTATACATTTACTTTATTACGTATCATCATCATCATCATCATAATAAGAAGTATAACATAAGAATTCCAAAAGTCAAATGGCTTTTCATTTCTTAACCCCTAATATATATATATATATATATTAATCAACAGTTTATCTGACTCAATTTAATTGTGAGTTCAATTAAAAATGATTTTTCCGCTCATTATCTGGCTCCTTTAAAAAACCAACTGATGATGTCATTATTCTATTATTATTATTATGCTTTTCTTTATTGTTATATTTTTCCTTTTAATCAATTAATTTAATATTTTTATTTCAGAACTATCTACATATTACATTTAATATTTTTATTTTGAGACTCTATCTATATATTAATTTAATATTTTTATTTCAGAACTCTACGTACATATTACATTTTAATCATTTACTATTGTATAATTTCATGATTTTATATTCTCCTAATATATTTTATTTTACTTTCTCAGCATAATACGTCCATGAAATGCACGAGTGTTAAACATAGTAGTTTGTAAATGTACGGGTGTGAAACTAATATAGATTATACTATCGGGTTTTATTGCTTTTAAAGGAAATAAAAATAAGTATTAATAAAAAAAATTAGTGGTTCATTTATTATATTTTTTCTTATTGTTATGTTTTTCCTTTTAATCATTTAATTTAATATCTATATATATATATATTAGATGACCGTTTGTCTGGCTCAATTATAATTTTATCTGGCATAATTAGAAAATCTTTCCCTCTAAAGCTCTATCTGGCACCATTTCTTATAATGTCATATAACACCGGATGTCGCTTTTAATAAAAAAATTGTTAGAAATGCAATAGTGAAGGATTGAACGTGTGACTTACATGTTAAGAATAACATGCTTTTAAACTATTATGCCAACTCTTTTATTTGTTAATAATTGTCATTTATATATTACTATTCTAGCGTATTTTCACTTAAAGAAAATATTATTATTAACAACATATATACTTAAAGGTTAATTATATTGACACTACTTTTTTTTATAAATCTCAACAATTTTTCAAATATACTAAAATGGTTAAAATTAAAATGACACAATTAATCATCTCATTCTTAATAATTATAAGTGTTTCTCCCCTCTAATCTTCTTTCCCCTACATGCACCAGAAAAACCCTATTTAATCTATTTTAATTTTTATAATAAAAAGTTATAAAAATCAAAAATAAAAATTTCCTTTATTTTGTAAAAAATAAATTGCCACAAGCTATTGCCCAAATTAATAAGTCAGTTTTTCTACAACGTTTTAAGTCATTTTGTCTGCAGTGTTTCTAAATTCATAAACCCACGAAATTGGATTTATGAGAGAAATAAAGAATCAATTAATTAATATTATAATTTCACACGAAAAGTAGAATTGACAAATTGCATTCTTTGATCCGGTTGGATTCCTAAATAAACATAAATGCGAATATTTTTGTTTCTCTTTTATTAGAATATTAATTAACTTCCTCTAATATTGATTCGCCTAATTGAGAAGAAGAACATTATTTTGTATTGTCATCTTCAAGTTTATCTTCTCCAGATTCAAAAAGTCTTACAAAAATCACACTTTGTTTTTGGCCTATAGTTATGAAATGAATAAATTGTAGTGTGTAAAACTTTTATCCCTTTAAATAAAAATAGTTGTAATTATTAACATTTAAAGTGGGAAATGTTATGAAAAAATTACAATTATAATTTTCAATTAATCTAAACTAACTACATATGTGTTTAATTAATTAAATATTTAGTTTAATTAAGACAAAAATAAAAGTTCTAAAAAAAAACTTATTATCTGATGAACATGGGTTATAAACTAAGTTCCTTATTCATATTTATTTCTTTTGCTTTATTATTATTTGACGAACACGGGTTATCATTAAGTTTTTTATTCTATTAATTAATTTTCATTGTTTTATCAATTATAAACTACAAATTTTTTAATCAAAAATTATAAACTACAAATATTTTAATGATGCAGACACTTATCTATAATTGCATAATCAAATTTATCCATAATTTAAATAATTAAAAGACGATAAATATGTGTTAGTTATTAAATTAAATAGTGAATCTTATTTCAAAAAATTGGATGGATAGGGTAAAAGAGAATAAAAATATAAAAAATTGAAAAAATAAAGAATATCACATGAGTTACCGCAATAGAAAATAAAATATCGAAAAAGACCTTATTAATAGACATTTTAGCAGGACCGCAGACTAATTTGCTTATATATATACGCTACTTTTTTAATGATTTTATCTCTTATTTGTTAGACTAAAATAACAACGTGATATTATATATAGGTATTTATATAAAATAAAATGAAATATCACCCAATTAAAAATGTATGTGAGGAAACAAGGTATTATTTGGTTAAAATGGTATGTTGGGAGGGGTACTTTTCTATGGGTATGAAAATTTTTATGTGAACGGGTATCGAGTGAATACGGGTATGTACATAATCATACATATTACTAGACTGTTAACTAATAATATTGAATAAGTTAGATGATATAAACGTAAAATATAGTAAAGCATTAATCGAGTACATAAACAGGTACTTATTAATATATTATTAATAAGATATTAATTTAACGTGTCAAATACTAAAACAAAATTGTATATTCACTGCTTTTGTTATGAAAATCCAATGGCACTTATTTGTTCAATATTTTATTGTACATTATTATTGATTTTTTTATAATTAGTCTTACCTTACAACACACATGTGAGATGCTAGACTCATAGTTGCTATAGTTGAATGTGATTCGATCATTTGATCGCTAATTATTACCATCTCATATAGGTTGGACCTGTAAACTTGAACGACGTGCTTGGATAGGACATAAAATTATGAACTCAGTTATGCAACCAAATTTATGCTCAATACTTAGACATTTTACTACAAATATCTAGTGGTGATTTGTGATTCGCATATCAGTTCGTAATTCTAGACAATGCAACTGGCATATTGTACTTTATTTATGACACGAGGTTCAAAAAACAAACTTACATGTCAATTTTGATACGAATGTACACTATAACTCTAACGACTGTCATTATAAAATCATGTTACTTTTTAAGGATTTCATCTGTAATTTGCTAGACTAAAATAACAATGTGATATAATGGGTATTTGCACAATATAAAACGAAGCCTTATATAGTTAAAAGGGTATGTAGGGAAACGATGTATTATCCAGTTAAAAGGGGTATGTTTAAAGTACTTTTTATATAAGTATGAGAATTTTTATCTAAATGGGTATCGATTGAATACGGTATGTACATGCCTGATACATTTTATTAGACTTTTAACTAATAATATTAAATAAGTTAGGTGATTTAAAAATAAAATATAGTAAAGTATTAATCGAGCACAAAAATGGTGACCATTAATATGTTATTAATAAAACATTAATTTAAAGCGTCAAATACTAAATTAAAATTTTATATTTACTTATTTTGTTATACAAATCCGATAGTACGTATCTGTGCAACGCATGAGTGAGACTTTTTTCAATTCCACCATTAGTAATGACATTGGTGTCGTATGAAATTTTTTTGGTATCTTGGCATCCCGTCTTTTAAGAGACTTCGTTTGTTGTATTTAGTTATAGTTATATTTCATTTTCATTTTCAACTTTTCATCTAAAGTATGCACGGGTACAATATAAAATATGATATTATTTTCTTTTACAATGCTATAATGAAATCATGCATAAATACATACATGAATAAAATGAGTTGTGCCATGTGAATATTTTTTTTACGTTTTTCTATATGAGCTCAATCCAATTGACTACATTATCTTTTAATATTCTTGTTGGCTCTCTCCACAACCTGAATTGTGCTATCAAAATTTATTGTCAAGGTGAATTATATGAATCTCTTTTATTTTATCAATTATCCGAGATACTTTTTTGTTTCCGTTCTCACTAAGGAATCCAAGATACTTTTTTGTTTCCGTTGTCACTAAGAAAAAAAAGAAGCAAAAATTATGACAACATTAATCCGTATCAAATGTCACTGAATTTTTACTTTACTTACAAATGGATAAATGATATTTAACTGTCAATAATTAGATCAAGAACTTTAATTTAATAGGAATTACATCTCTCTACTTTAATTATCAACAATTATATGACTAAAGTTATATACATAATTACAAGAATGTCACTTTTTTAATACTATATTATTACCTTATCATCATCAAATTATAGTTTCAAATAATAAGAAAATGATTACTCTAAATGACATATTTTACTGAAGAGGAAAAGTAGAAGAATAACTTGAGGGTTCAATACTGAAGAGGAAAAGTATAAGAATAATAATATGATCTGAGATGCATCATAAAGCGGTCGTCTAATATTGGAGATACATTTCTCATATAAAACAATGATGCAACAAAATTAATTACCCGAAATGCCACTATACTAATGAAAAATTATCTTGCATGCCATTGTACTTTAAAACTCATTCCATATGTCACTGAACTTGTGAAAATGTTATCTAATTTGCCACTCCGTCGACATCCGATTAAAAAACTAAGGGCCAAGATGCCACGTGGTAAATTCCGTTAGCCATGTCATCAAGTCCGTTATATTTTTAACGAGTTGTTTATGGAGTGACAAACGGGATAACATTTTCACAAGTTCAGTGGCATATGGGGTGAGTTTTAAAGTACAATGGCATGCGGATAACTTTTTAAAAGTATAGTGGTATTTTGGGCAATTAACTCTCTATCTTGACATAAATGTTAACTAAATTTTTACTTATTGCCATGCATCGTAGAGATGATCATACTATCATTTTATTATATTCTAACATCAACTTCCACTAAAAATCTTTACAAATCCGAATTCTTGAATGAGATACGGAACTCTAGAATTTTCAACCATAAGTTGAAGTTAAATAACAGTATTCTTGGGAGTTACAGAATTTTTATCATTCGACTATACTGTGTAGTGGCACAAGACTTATAATCTCAAGACCTGAAGATCGCATCATTTAGGAAAAAAATTCTATTTGGATCAGATGTAGGCGACAAATTCTTTATTGTAAGAAAAACTATGATACCATTTGATCTAAGACTTCCTTTTACAGTACAAACTACATTTATAAATTTGTCATAGTTTTTATATTCTTTTATGACATCAAGTATCTAAATTTTTATTAAACTACTTTTATTGTATAACTTTTCACTATATCTCTACCCATGCATCGCAAGGGTGAAAAATCTAGTACAAACTTAAAAATAATAAATAAAAGCTACTAATATAAACTTTTTCAATTATTAAAACAAAAAATTCATTAAAACAATAATTTGCATAACCTAAAGAATCCTAGAAGAGTCCCCGGAAACTAAACAACCCCACATAACACATCTAATCTAATAAGGTTATAGATGATTTGAACATATTTTGAAATGGCTCATAAAAATCATTTGCAAATTTGGAATACAAATTAAGACTGAGATATGGTGTCAAGGGGAAAACAAATAAAGAAAAATCTCTATGTTAAATTATATGCATTAAAAAACGAAAAGAAAAAAAATAAACTATTCAAAAATTACCATAGATAATTAAAGTTCAAGATCACAATGTTAAATTAATAAATAAATAAAAGCTATAAATATTAATAATTAAATCATACTTATATTTAACCTTTTCATTTCTTAACCCCTCAAGCACTTAGTGAGGCTATACAATTATGATGGAATAATTTGTAATAATAAGTGATATTTAATTCAATTCAATGTAAATATGTATATTTTGGTGTGTGTATATTAGGGTTCATTACAATTTTTTTTTGATTTTAACTTTTTGTGTTCTACTTCTTTATCTAGCACAAAAAAATAAAGGAATCATAAGCAACATTTCACAAAGCTTTGAGGTAAATGTGGGATTCTCCGGTTCATTTTCGTACATCATTTTGCATAATATTACATGTATGCTCCGATTTCAATTAAAATTTGGTTTCACTTTTGCTTTCAGTATTTCATAAATTAAGTTACTTGAAATCGTCCAGCCATAGTGTTTTATTTCTATTGCAAAATAAGTTTAGTAAAGTTTTTATTTTATATATTGGTAGATGAATGCTTACCCTCAAAAGTACTAGAGATGGAATCTATTCCATCCATTGATCCTCCAAATAATTCAGGTTGTTAGTTGGAAAATGATTATTTTGTCCTTTTGCAAAAATGTATGTAATGTTGAAGTTTATTTATTTATTTATTTTTTAGTGTTCTTAGGATTGTTATCACAAAACAAGGACTCATATTATATCTTTATAAGACAATTGACTGACTCATAATATGCGCACTCAAAATGATAGTCGATTTATAGAATGCTTGATTCAAATTGGAAATGGAACAGAGCCTTATATGGAAGATGACTTTATTAATTTACCGAATGAGATGGTTATCGCATGTGATGATGCTGAAACTTCAGAGTTACACTTAATCAATACAGTGTTTCCAAGTTTCACTGAGAAGCAACTTTCCCTGGTTATATGACACAACCTAGAATTCTTTTAACAAAAAATGAGTATGCCGACTATTTAGATGACAAATTAATCGGGTTATTTCCTCGGAAAAGTGAAGAATTTCCAACTTTGGTGACACTATAGATGATACAAATCAATTTTACCAGGAAGATTTCCTTATATACATTGTTGCCAAATGGTATTCCACCGCATAAGTTGGTCTTGAAAAAAAATGTCGAGTGATGCTACTGCTAAATTTAGATCCATCTAATGGTCTTTGCAACAGAACAAGAATGATTTGCCATGATTTTAAGAGAAATATTATCCATGCAGAAATAGTCATTGGACAACATGCTAGAAAACATGTTTTTCTTCCCTGCATACTATTAACTCTAGCAAATGATGAAGGGTATCCATTCAAATCTAAGCGAAAATAGTTTCCAATGAGGATGTAATAAGTGCTGTCAGGCTCCTTTCTTAAATGCATGTATAAATTTCAGCAGATACAAAACATCACTTACAAAATCATATCCAAGTAAACAATTCTTGAAAAGATGTAAATAAACTTTTACCTAGAGTTGGCGGCGCGAATGACAGTAAGTGGCAGTTAAGTTAGAAATAATCAAATTTCTTTTCAAAAATATCTTTTAAACGAGTATACAAAAATGTAAACCTCGCTCTGATACCAAACTGTAACGTCCCAAGTTCTAGGCGACTGAGATGCTATTAAACTTTTTTAACACTTCTTTAATAAATGCGGAAATTAAGATATTTAAATAAATAAATGCGGCAATTTTTTTCTTTTTCCTTATTTAAAATAAACAACATAACAAATTTTCCATAAAAACCAATATTCAATAATTTCATATAAAAACCATTGTCATCAGCTAACAAAATAACCTAACTTTGAAATAACAACACGGTTTTCAATTATGTATGCGGAAGAAAACATTAATCAATAATAAAAACGACTTTATTTCTTAGTTACCATCACTAATCAAGTCGCTAACAGTTCCAAAACCTGAAATGTTTTAAAATAAAAGGTGAGTGTTTCGAAGAAACACTAGTAGATCCCTGGGCACAAACTTTTAAACATGCAATACATATTATGCAGATAATCACATGTATCACATGTAAATTATGCCCGTGAGCCTTCTAAAATGGTGAGTGGAGCTTGGAGCTCCCAGTTAAGGTAAGCTAGGCTTGTGGGCTCCCGATTAAGATGAGCCAAGTCCGTGGGCTCTCAATTAAGGTAAGCTAAGTCTGTAAGCTCTCGATTAAGGTGAGCTAATTATGCGTATACTTTCATATGAATATTATAAATCACATAAACACATGCATATTCATATAACATGTAATTGCATTATATAAGTGCGTATGTAACTTTGAAAATAACTTTAATAAGGAATCTACTTTAAATTTGCTTTCTCTTTTGAGTTTGAGCTATGAGGGCACTAGTGCGTCAAATCTCACGTCCCGTCTAAACAAAATATTTAATAACTAAAGTTAGAATTTTTGAAAATATTTAAAGCAAAATAAAAATATGAAATAAAATCGTAAACTTTGAAAGTTTTGAACTAAAATGTAACTTAATAGAAGTTTAGGGCTAAAATTCATTTTTTTAAGACCTTTAGGATTGAAATAGGGTTTTCAAAACCTAAGGGAGTAAACTCCAGCTGGAGGGGAACTTCAGGAACTGAAATGCATATAATAAAACTAAAATGACCAACTCGAAATTACAAAACTACCAGAGGACTGAAATGACAACATATCAAACATGGAGACAAGAAATGCAAATTGAATTGTCAATTAAAACCCAAAATCCCTAACATCAGACAATTGCCCCAAAAATGAAATCAAAAAAGAGTGTGAAAGGGATTGACCAGTGGAGTCTGGGTTTGAATTCAATGGCAATTGGTGAGGGGTCGACGGTAAAAGTTCGAGCACTCATGAATTAGTTTTGGGTATTGGTTCGAAGGATGGGCTCGAAAGTGGTTTCTGGTTGAGATTTGAGGACATGGCTGTATGTGGGCTCACGCAAAGGCCGAGTTGCGGCCAAGTGATGGGTTCGAATCAAGGCCTTAGCTCACGATGGTGGTTCTCGCGATGGAGATTGTGAGTGTAAGTGTAGGTAGGGTGCATATATAACTTCATATACACACACTGTGAAAGGGATGAACGTGGGGATTTGAGGATTTGGCAATCAGATTCTTTGTTGTAGAAAATCAGAGAAGTGGAAAAGTTGGGAAAGTTTTCAGTGGCCAACATTTCAGTTTGTTAGCCCCAAAATCTGATAGGATTCAACATGGGTCAAATGGGTTAAATAGTTCTTTAGGCTATGGTTTGCTTGGCTGAAATTAGATTGGGCTTCAAAAATGGGCTCATGACAAACAATCAAGTTGGGCTAGGAACGAAAAGCAATTCGGGCTTGACATTTGCTTAGATTTTAATTTAAAAAAATAGCTTTGGGCTTCACTTATTCCACAAAACTTAGGATTTATAGATAAGAATTTGGGCTTTAATGTTAATCTGGGCTTGGCTAAAGAAATTGAACTACTAAATAGTCCAACAACGGGATTGGACGGCTTCCGCGAAATTTTGAAAATATTAAATAATTGGACTTGAGCTAGAAACTCAATTAATTATAAACTAACATTTTTCTTTTAAGATAAAATTAAACGAACGACACAAATTCTTTAAAAACTCTTGTCGTGACCAACTATAAAATAACAAATTAGGGTAGTAACGCTACGCTAAAATTTCTTTTAAAATTTTTAAAATAGAAATTTTCAATTAAGAAAATTTTGGTCGCTACACTAAGGCAGCAAGTGTACGTCTATTGGAAGGCTTTATTTCATTCGCCTTGGTTCAGGTGAAAAGTATTATTTAAAAACCATTTTAATATAGTTTGTGGCCTCATAAGCTATGAAGAATTGAAAATTGTAGATAGAAATCGATATGGTACATTCAAAAAGGCTTGATGTGCTTATGGATTCCTTGAAGATGATAAAGAGTATGTCAATGCCATTATTGAGGCAAGTCAATGAGGTTCTGCTCATTCTTTATGAAATCTTTTTGTAACTCATTTATTTTTGGATAATCTATCGAGGCCTGAAACTGTTTTGGAGTGATGTTGGGATTATATGTCTGATAATAATGTAATAATCGACAATTTTCATAGCAGGATGGTGTAAGTTTCTTCACAATTTTAATTATTAGCTTTTTCATTATTTTATATGTAGATAGTTTCTTCCAAAATCGTAATATATTTGATTTTTACTTTTCTAAATTAATTATTATTTTTCCAATTATTGACAGACCTTCAGTTGATTGATGGAGAACTAAAAAATTACTGTCTTGTGGAGATTGAAAAGTTGCTGGGAAATAGAGGAAAAGCTTGTGTGACTATGATTCCATGCCATTTCCTAAAGACATATTTTTCAGAAGTGTAAAATAGTATGATAAATGAAAAGCTACAATATGATAAGCATGCTTTGGCTGAGGAACACAGCCATTTGATTACAAAGCTAACTGATGAACAATGGTCTGTTTGCAATTCAATCATGAATGCTGTTGATTCAGACCATGGAGATTTTTTTTTCTTATAATGGGTATGGAGAAACGGGGAAAACATTTATATGGAAGACAATTTCAGCTACAGTTGGATCCAAAGGTGATATTGTGCTAAATGTAACATTAAATGTAACATCAAGTGGCACAACATTACTTCTTCTCCCAGGAGGAAGAAACAACTCACTCAAGGTTTGCTATACTGCTTAATAGGAGTGAAGATTCTACTTGCAACATTAAACAAGGGTCTTCATTGGCTAAATAGATTAAATAAAAAAAAAAGCTTAGCTGATTATTTGGGATGAGGCTCTAATGATGAAAAAATATTGTTTTAAAGTTTTGGATAGAACCATGAGTGATATCCTATGGTTTCATAATCCATTGAGCATGGAACAATCATTTTGGTGAAAACTACTATTTTTAGTGGTGACTTCAGGCAAATTTTACTAGTTATCTCAAAGGGTTTGAGGCAAGAGATTGCCCATACTTCTTTAAATTCTTCTTATTCATGGGATCACTGCAAAGTTTTGAAGTTGACTAAAAATATGAAACTGTAGAATCTTGATGGAGAAGATCACAATAAATTGAAAAAATTTTTTGACTGGATACTGAGCATTGATGATGGAACTGCCGGCGGCAATAATCATAGGTATGATTCTGTTGATATACCGAATGATCTTTTGATTTGCAAATTTAAAGATCCTATTGCATCAATAGTTAATTCCCCATATACAAATTTCATTACCACTGGTGATGACCCTTCTTATTTTCAAGGAAAAGCTATACTCGCACCCACTCTTGATATTGTTAAAACAGTTAATGATTACATGGTTTCAAAAATGCAATCCGACTTAGGGATGTACTATAGTTCTAATTCAACAACTAGAACAAATTCTTCACATAATTTGATGATGGATTTATACACCAGAATTTTTACTTAGTATCGGATGTTCTGGGCTTCCAAGTCATGAGTTAAGATTAAAGGTTGGCATTCTTGTTACGTTGTTGCGAAACAATGATAATTCTTCTGGTCTATGTAATGGCGCCACTCTTATAATCACACGATTTGGAAAACATGTTCTTGAGGTAGAAATATTAGCTGGGACAAATTCTGGATGTAGGTTTTTCATTCCGAGGATGAGATTAACTCCGTCTGATATTTGATTGCCATTTACATTTCAAAGGAGACAAATTCCCTTTAATGTTGTCATATGCAATGACAATTAATAAAAGTCAAGGGCAGTCTTTGTCAAATGTTGGTATTTTTTTAAGGAAACCAGTTTTTACGTATGGATAGTTGTATGTTCGAGTGTCAAAGGTTACTAATCGAAATGGATTGAAAATTTTGACTTGTGATCAAGATGGTCGTCCTTCCTGTTCGAATTTAAATGTGGTCTACAAAGAGGTTTTCAAAAATTTGAATTAGCTTCCCAATTAGTATAGTTTGATAAGTACTTTATATTATTTAGTTTCTTACCATCATATCTAATATATATATATCCAATTTCGATGGAATTTGTGATTTTTAATGCCGTTTTCGTTGTCAAATTTCTATTGACTCCAATATAGCTTATTGAAAAGAAGTTTTTCTCATATTCTTGTGTATATTTTCAATAGTTAATGTTGGAAATTACTTTATATTATTTATTTTCTTACCATCTTTTTTAATATATGTTCAATTCCAACTAAACTAGATCCTTACTCGTGCGTTACACAGGAGGATAGCAAATTAAGGAGGTGTTTGATTCTCTTTATTCAAACACATTATAATCTCACCTACTACTAATTTGACAACTGCTTATTTATAACCACAAATTTCAAACTTTTATTAAATCTACACCACATTAACCTCATTATAATTTAATTTGAATAAATAGATTCAAACAGCCACCAAACCAAATGATATTTAAAATTAGTACGAAATGTTAAATAATGTATGAAAATATTAAGTAATGTATGATTAGCCATGTTGAATTGTAATGTTTTGGTTATCTTGTTGTTAACTAAAAGTTGTTATGTGCTTACTCGATATAAAATGCTATTAAGTGGCTTTAATATAGGCTAAAATACCCACTAAACTCGATACCTATGGGTATCCGATCCTATTAAGATGATGAATACCAGACTAAACGGGTAATTAAGGAAGAGATGAGATAAGAAAAATCAACCCGACTTAACAATGGGCCAGGAAATTAAGGTTATGTTATTTTTACTCGTACCTAGCGTGTTTAATTTTTTTTTTAAAAAATAAAATTTTTTTACCAAAAATTCTAATTGTTTGAAAAGTAAAAAAGATGATAAAACTTATCAAAAAAGCTTAGCAATTTCAATTACAATTTTAGTGTTTATAATACTATTCAGTAAAAAAAATCTGAAAATAAAAATATATAAATATATTTAAATTAGCCAGATCAAATGGGTAATATGAATTACCCGTACGAACCCGTCCTCAACCTACCACCAATTTAATTGGGGATGGAAAAAAATTGATGGGTAGGGTAACGGGTGTAGGATAGCTGATCCCGATCTAGTCCATTGTCATTCTTATACCTCAAGAAATTAAACATTTTATTTTTCTCCTCGACTATACCGTGACAGAAATTTTATAAATTATGAAACATTGATTAAACCATATTTATTATATATAAAAGAAGTAATGTAATAACAACTCGATAAAAAGCATATAAAATAATTAAAAATTAATACATTAACTAGAACAAAATACTCTAATATAAATTATGAAATACTTCATAGAAAAGATATATATATATATTAAAAAATTTTGAATTGAAAAATTAAAAAACTTTGAGTATCAATTAATCCAGCAAAATATTTAAGAAAATAAGATAGCTCAGTATAGAAATCTCAAATTTGTGAGATCTCAGCCTTCGATTAGCAAAGATAATAAATCAAAAAGGATTTGCAAAACTTCTGAGAAAGATTCTTGAAGATAAGAATAGGTAAGGATCATAATCCCTAATTAATTGAAAAAAAAAAGGGTAATATTAATTTACAATTTACCACAAAATTTACTTATGTAAGAAAAAAATCTAAAATAACCACATTTAAGACAGTGTTGGCTGGAAAAATGCGGTAAAAAGTATCGCAGACTTCATTCCTTATATATATGTGATTATTAATTCAGTTTTCGTTGTTTACTTTTTATCGCCTCTGGTATAGCTAATTGGAAAATAGTTGATCTTATGTTTTTGGTTTGTTTTCAATACTTTTTATTATTGTTATGTTTGCTGTTTGTTTGCAATGAATTAATATTGATATGATTAAGCATTACTTTTATTATTTACGTATGATAGTAATGTAAGATATTCAATGTAAGAAAACTATGTTACTTAAAGCTTTATAAGTTTGTTAGAATTTTAATTCGTGTATAGAGTCTTGAGTTTGTAAGAATTTTAATTCATGTGTAACTTATAGATTTTTTTTCTAATGAAAAAACTGTAATTCTGGAGATTATATTCTTGATTTTTCATGTATTTCTTGATATGAGCTTTAGGGGTATAACTTTGATTTTAACTATTACAAATGTCTAAGAGTACAATATTCCATGAATTTTCCTTAATATTGGTGAACATATTTTTCATGTCTTAGATTTATACGAGATGACTCCTATCAGTTTGGCCGATGAGAAGGCTTATTATTTCTATTTTAGAGGAGAACTTGATGATACTGCTACATTAAAGAAGTTTAAATTCAATGTCTTTTTGGACGGGGTAAATATATTACATTCCATCTAACTTTGAAGTTTCATACTTAACCTATTCTTAATTGTTGGAAGTTGTTTTATATCATTTTTTCTACTTGGCTTCCCCAAATACTAACTATATTTTTCCTTACATGCAGGACGTCTTTTCTAAGTGGAATCATTGAATGTTGTTGTCAAGCACAATATGTAATTTTATATTTTCTCTCAAATGTTGATGTTGGTAGATGTGTTGGCTTTATTAATTTATTGTTTTATCTATTGATTTAATTACTACTTTGGATAAGATAGTTCATATACCAATTTATTGTTTTATCTATCGATTTCATTATTACTTTGGATAAGATAATTCATATATTGTTCTATGTTGCTCTTTATTTCATAGACAATATACTTATAAGAATATTATATTGGAATACTTATCCGATCTTACTATTGAGTTTTTAAATATTCACATACAATGTACTAGTGAGAATACTAGCACCGTATGATATTATTGCAATTATTCTTTATAATGTAATTCAAAAATCCTTGATGAATAGTTATTTCTTAACCCATTTGGAGCGTATTAATTTTTTCTGTTGGCAAACTGCAAAAACTTCAAAAATATGGTTTAGTTTGGCTTGATTTAGTAAATCAAATGGTTTAGTTTGGTTTGGGAAAATTCCAAACTACCTTAAATGATTTGATCTGAGATTTGATAAAAACCGTCCAAATCAAATCGCTTACACCCCTAGATTGAGGATCTCTCTCTCTCCCTAAATTTTTAGCCAAAGATCCTATGCTATATTTAATATTTATCTAATGGTCAAGTATTCTTATTTTTTTTTTTGCAAAAAGTCACCTTAACCTTATTGTGACTTTTGATATTTTTTTTATGAGTTGAAAGACTATTGTAATTAGACTTACGTTTTTCTCAACTCAGACATCTACATTGGAGGCGTTAAAGTACAACTTTAGTACCATTATTAGTTAACAACTCAAAATTATAGCCACATTAGATATGTTAGTAAAAGTGCTAAAAGAATCTTTTTAACATCAGGTTTTTTGTTATAGTTAACAACTATTTTAACAATTGAGATGTCATTCTTTTATTTACTTTCCTATTTAATTTATGACATTCATTGTTGACTTTAGACTTCTAGAGAAACAAAAAATAAAAATTAACCGCGGTGAAAAAAATAAAAATTAAAATTAACCAATACCTTTGGTTTGAAATTTAATTTAACACCTGCAATATGTTTAATTTAACATATCCAATGTGTTAGAAATCAATAATTAAATTTAATATGCTTTCATGCCATTCAACAATCACCTAAAACCACTTTATTGCACATTTGATAAGTTAAATTTAAAAACTCCACTGTGGATGCTTTAAATGTCCCAAATAAAGGCTTGCCTACGGTTTACTCATAAGATTTCATAGTTTCACAGTTTGAGAGCACTAGTCTTGTGTAAAATAAATTAAAAAATGTCATCTAAAATGACGTCATTTTGGGAGACGATTTTGACCTTCCAAATTGACTTTTGACGCATTGCCGTTTGTTATATGTCAGGATATCCGAAGAAGGAAACTTTGAATCTTCTTCTTGTTTTTTGGCACTTACTTTTATTTATTTATTTACTTTTTTGGCAATCATCCCGCTGCAATTAAATGTATAAATTGTATTTGGAGATTATATAGGTATTGAATGCATAGATTTGAGATTGAATTGCGTCAAATAATGAATAAATAGATTTAGATCCCCAATTATAGCATTCAAATTTTGGATAAAGAATAAATAGATTTAGATCTATAGCATTTGAGTTTCAGAGAAACGAGAAGATTAGGAAGAAAATCGTGATTTTTAGCTTTATCTTAAAAAAAAGGAAAAAAAATTAGTTTACCGTGAACTTTACCAAGAACTTTAGGCAAGAAAAATTGCGATAATAAAGGTATCAAGACTTGGTCCTCTTAATCAATATATATATATATATACACACATATTGCTATGAACTAAAAGGAAAAATACAAAAAAAAAGAGAGAAAATAAAGAACAAACTCAAGAATTCTGTGTCTTATTATGAGAAACTAAATACCCCTATTTATTGGTATAAGTCTAAGGTTTTGGGACTACATTAGTCATTCACAGTATAATTAAATATTTTATAACACTCCCTCTTAAATGACTAATCTATACAATCATTGCCTCATTAAAAACCTTGTTTGGATAAAAAAACCAATGGGAGAAAAAACTGTCAAACTAAGGGAAAAAAAGAGCGCAATTGATTCTAAATTAATTTGGAGTGTCCAAGATATTGTCTTATTAAAACGTTGCCAGAAAAACTCAATGGGATAACAACTAGTCGAAGGAAAAAGAGTACAGCTGCTCCCCTGAATTCATTCAATAATAGTTCTATTATATTGAATCATTTCGCCAAATCTTCTATACTCTTCAAAGCCTAATATGGAAAAAACCCCGTGGGAAAAATCCAAGTGAAAGAAAAAAAATGCATTATTCTTTGATACGCCATTAAACTTGTCTAGTTAAAAACCTTGGTAAGAAAACCCAGTGCGATAAAACCTTAGTTAAGAAAAAAAATATAACACGTATTTTCCTCATCTATGTTGGCAATCTATCCAAGAACTTTCAATTCTTTATAAGCTTTAGGCATATCAAATCCTTTAGGGATTGTACCATGTTTATGATATTTTTATATATTGCCAATTGAACGAAACTTCGTCTTTCAGCTGTACCATTGCCACGTACTTAATGATATTTCCATAAAAGTGCCTACTGATTTTTTTATTAACAAGATATATATTTTCAAATGACTAGACTGTTGGCCTTCACATATAGAAATTTATTGGATTGTACCTTTTTGTTTTGGCCAATATTCTAAGTCATTAATTTTTTTAATTAAAAAATAATTCATCACCCTTGTAATCATTTAGCTCATTAGTATTTATTTATTGTTGACAACTATTTCTTATCGATTCCATTTGATTCCCAATGTACTCTTTTATTTTACTAATTTCAGGTACCTAAACCTCTTCAGGAGTTTTTTGATCAGTTATGTATATATACTCCTCTAGAGTATTATATTTCAATATGACCATCATATAAAATATTTGCCCTATATTTTATTTTTAGATATTTATTTTGAAATCGATCAAATCATACTTCAGGCATGCCATTAATACTCAAATCATTTTATAGGAATTTATATCAATCTAAGTTGGAGCCTCTAATTTGGTATATATTATTGGTAACCATATAGTCAGTAATCTGAAATGCAAACCATCTTGAAAACTTTAGGTTTGCGTTATGCTATGAGAGGATTACAAACATGCATTTTATGTATTTGTTACCACCTATCAATTCCTCCCTCTAATGTTGAGAAGACTTGGCAAATGAAGCGACAATAGACAAATCATGTCATGATATTATCCTTCAGGAATGAAAAATAAATGCTATACAAAAGGGATTTAAACCCGAACATGTATTTTCAACATTCAAAAATACCCATCTCAAATTTTTTGGTGGCGCAATTATACCTAAATCACATTTACAACCTTTAGTGAAGGAAGGCTCCTAACTATAAGCCAACTATAGAAAGGGGTATCATATAAATTTTATAATTGACAAATTTATTGAGAATATCGCTACATGTGAAATGTCAATTCCACTCAACCCACAAATAATTGTTCTCATTATATAATATAGCAAATGAATTAAGGCATTTACCAATTAAATTTACTAAACCATAGGCAATGAAATATCCCAAAAAACACTTAAGTAATAATTAATAATCTTGGGATATGACTAGCTAACTAGTTTCGAGAAAATAATCTCACAAACTTCAGATACGAGATGTAAGATACATGTGACCTCGAGTAGATTCAAATATTCTTGTATATACTAGAAAGTCTACATGAAGATTGAATGGGCCTACAAAATTCACCCTAAAGTTTATTTCAAAACATTTGGAACCCTGCTTTAAATTTAGTTAGTGATAATTTTATGATCACTTAGTCTTGAGAACAATCAATATATAAGTTCTGAAGAATCTTCAAGTTCTTCAAACCATTCATAATATTTTAATTATTAATTAAACTGAGATGTTCCAACCAGTTATTTTAAATGAAATACTCTTAAAATTGAACTTTTTGTTCAATATATTTAATATAATCTATGAGATTTTATATGATTGTCCATAAATCTTTAAGATTACTTGTGATACTTGTTGAAATTACTGTTTCATGAGTACAATAAAATATTCTTTTATACGATATATTTATGAAATCTTCAAGATTTCAAATATGAAATCCATGAATATCAAATGAATTGAAATTTTAGAATCATTAGCATTCTATATTCTTACAGAACACTTATAACAATCTCATTTTTCAATAGCAATAAATTACTATTTCAATTTAGATTCATATAAATCTATTGTATTGCAGTAATAAATTTTCTATAGAAACAGATTTGGCTCCGAGTTTGGAGCCTGACTACCAATCATAGGGGGTCATGTGTATTTTAAAATACACGTGGCCCCCTGTAATTAGTAGTCGGGCTCCAAACTCAGAGCCGGATCTGTTTCTATAGCCAGACTGATTGGAGTAATACCAATCTAGTTAAGCTATTACTTCTTCAAGAACAATAGTCCAACATTCTTTAAAATAATTTAAATTAATAAAATGAATAATTGAAATATTAGACGTAATATAATTTTTCACTTTGTAATATTCAACTAGAATATCAATGTATTGTGCATTTGTTCATGAAAACACAATAATGAATCTTATATAATTTGCTGTTCAATGGTACAACATATTCAATTGGAATATTATATTTTAAGGTATTTCTCCAGTAAATCTAATAGATAATACGTTCCATGATTCTTCTAGAGCCTGCCATATTCTTCTAGAATATGGGATATAATTGTAAATCTTCCTATAAAAAATATTATTTTACGTCATAATAATCTTCCAGATCATTAATAAATTTGAGACATTTTTGTTTCTTCATGAAATCGCAATAATAAGAACAAAATTATACTTATTCAATATATATAACAAAATGCAATGTAATAATATTCAAGATCATTACTAGAATTCTAAAGACAATAATTCTTAAGAAAATACAATCAATAATATTTTATTTTCTAATATATTGGGCTTTTTAAAAGTAAATATATGTTGTCTATAACAATTCTGATCATTGATGGATTTCAAAAATCATAATTTTTAAAGAAAACACGACAAATATTAATTGATAATTTACTAATAAATTAAACAATCATATATTATACATCAATTAAAATATAATAATTTAGATATCCTAATAACTAATATCCAAAATAAGGATCACCAATGATATGGTAATAAATTCGTTTATTTACTCTATTTGTGTATGTGATATGTGACAATAAAAGAAAATTAAGCTGATAAAACTCATATAGAATCCAAAGCTAGAAAAACATCTTATATTCATAATTCACATGGAAAAACCGATATGCAGTTTAGATTTAATGAAATCTTTTGGATTTCATAAAAGATATTCAAGACTTAAGAGTAACCTCAGGATTTACTAAATATAATTTATACAAAATTTGCTCTTCAGGAGTATATTCAACCTAAATTGTTGCAACTTTCTCGTGTAACAATGAATTCTAATATTATATGTAAAGTTATATAAATTGTTGCTACTTTCTTGAGCAGCAACTTTTGGGACAACTTAACACTCTTCTATAATATTAAAGTTTTCAACATTTTACTCTTCTGAAGCAAATAACATTGTTTGTAATCCTAGTAGTATTGTGATTCTTCAAGAATAACAATATATTGTTAGATTTTTATAAATATCCTCGCCATGAGCAATATAGATTTATCTAAACAAATACTAATAGTACCATACTTTTCAAGGATATTGAAACTGCAATGTTAACAAGACATGAATTTTGTGTTCTTATTTAAGGATGAGCAATATTTCGTGCATCACCATTATATATTGTTATTTTGTAATTATCAAATCATCTGGTACTTTAGGAGCACTATGAATTACTTTCAAAGAGCATGTAATATTTTATTGAAATATTATAATTGGTTGTGTTACTTCAAGAGTAACAACTTATAATATATTATATATTTAACAATAAGTAATAAGTAATATATATATATATAACGAACAAATATGATTAATAATTAATATAATAACAATGATAATAAAAGAGTATCTAATAGAACACAGAAAAATAATAATAAACAAAAATAAAAACATTGCTTCTTCTAAATCAAAAATTACAATATCATTGTAGAATATTGAATATTGGTTTTATATCTTACTCTCCAAGAGCAAATTGCAATTTTTCTAAAATAATTTTAGTGAGAGATAAAGTTGTAACTTTTCAATAATCACAACAGAATATCTTATCACTACTTTCTAAAATTATTTATAAAGAAACAAATTATATTTATTTATCATATATCATAATCGTCGGCATATCTCACGATTCTTTTAGTATTATTATTCATATACACATATATCCTCCAAGAATATTTAATGTCAAGAGAAATTTGTAATTCTTCTGGGATTTATAACATAATAATCTTCAAGATTATTAATGTAAAAGAATACTACATCCCCATAAATATCAATATATTAATTATAACATATGGGGATAATCATGTGAAATTTAAAAACTTTATCCAATAAATAATATATCAATTATGATGATACATTGATCTATAGGAGTTTATCATATCGCTGTTAGAATAAAGAACAATAAAAGTGAAACAAATTGTGGCTTCATAATAGCATGACATAAAGAATTGAATGCAAAAAATTAATTTGGGCTTTCCATCCCTACATATACACATAAAGACTTGTGAATCAAATTAACATTTTGAGATCAAGTCATATACGTGACAAAAGCAAAATGATGATGAGTTTGGCTTTTAGACCATAATAATAAAAATTTGGGAGATAATCTTACCATTAAATTGACAAACTATCATATTGTCAAATTTAGAATAATCCTATCATTAAATTAGTAAATCATTCAAATTGAAAACCATCTAACCATTAAAATTGGTAGAGGATTTCATCTAATTTGTCCAAAAAAAAAAAAACATACATAATAAAATTATTTGTGCATGATTTATATAATGAAAGAAAATAATTAACCATAACCATAGATGATGTGGTGTTCATATGACTATGGAAAAATGATCAATAAAAACACTTATATTCTTAACTAGGGGCGGAACCAGGAGGTGCTCTCCTGGTCCCTGGCACAGGGAAAAGTGGGCTGGCCTTCAAAGGAAAAATTTTTTTTTAATATATTTGGGCAAGGAGGCAAAATTGTTGGGCTAGGGGGAAATATTTTGGGCTATGGGAAAAAACTCAATGCCCAAAATAAACTTAGCCTAACTCCTAAAACCCAAATTCTAGCATTTTGCCTTTCCTGGACGTGAGACCTGCAACCGAGACACCAAATCACCAATTGAAAAAAAATCCCCAATTCGAATCCCTATAGAACAGTCAAAATAGCAACAAGCCACCCAGGCAATGACTACAAAATTCCTACCATCATGGTGGTGACTGGCGAGGCTGGTGTAGCGCGGCAGGTCGGCAGTAGTGTTGGCTTAAAAACTTGGTAGCAGCAGCGGACAGAGCACAGACAGTCAAAGACACGGCCGAGTTCACAAAACTAATGATTAATTGAAATCTGAGGCTTGATTCTTGAAGGTAATTTCTTATTCCTAGCCTCTAGGTTGTGATTTGTCAACAAAACTAATGATTAATTGAAAGGCTTTGTTGAAATTAGAATAAATGAATTGAATGAAGCTTGAGGAATAGAATAGTTGAGTTGAGTAATTTACTAACTTCAGAACTTGGATAGTTCATAGTTGGATTTATGAACAATTGGGCTTGACTTGAAGGCTTTGTTGGTGAATGAGAATGACTGCCTATGCTTGAGTTGGAGACTTGGAGTTGGTGAATCCATGAATAACTCATGACTGCTTGCTTCTGCTTGATTTTAATTTGAGTTGGTGAATGGTGAATGATTGTTTCTGCATGGTGAATGACTAACTTTTATAGCAGTTTAATTTGGTTAATTGGTTAGGGTATGAACAATGAACTAAATGAACTAATGAATAATGATTATGAATTATGATGTATGAAATACTTTGTTGAATTATGGAATGACTTGTTTAATTTATATTGAAAAGGAGCTTGTTAGCAATATAGATCTAGATTCGCTTGTTGATGAATTTGCTAAATTAAAGAATCGTAGGGTTCAACTTTTTTTTTAGCTTTGTACTAGATTTTGAATTGTTGAACACATTTTTGTAATGTACTTGACTTAGTGTTCCCTTTTGAAAAATTAGTATTTAGATAAATGGGTTTTTGATCTTTCGGTCCGACTAGGGATAGTCCGTCTTGCTGGCTACGCCCCTATTCTCAACCAAAGAGAAGAAAAAAAAGAAAATCAAATCATATCTGAAGAAGAGAATGAAAAGAAAATAATAACAGTTCGTGCTGATAACATGTCATGAACAAACTCAAGAATTATGTGTCCTATTATGAGAACCAAAGACTCCTTGACGCCAAACCAAAGAATGAGCTCGCAAGCTAGAACACCCTTAAGTTGTTAAAAGTAAGAACTCGCAAGACGATTCTTGAAATAAGGGTTTTTTTCATAAATAATTGGATGTCCAATACAACGAAATAAGCCCTATATTTATAGGGTTCAAAATAACCTAATTCTATAATAACTAAGGAAAGCTCTTCTAGAAGTCTAAAACAAGTAAACCACTAGAACAAGTAACCTACTAGACCAAGTAATAATAAATAAAACCTAATTAAATTAAATAAATATTAATCTAAAATAATAATAAAGTAAAATACGTTAATTAGATATTTATATCCTTTGAGGATATACATCATTCTCCCCAGCTGAGAAAACTCGACTCCGGCGAGTTAGACTGTAGCTCCTAAACCATGGAGGTCGATCTTTCTTCCTCATCAAGCAACGATATAGAACTCTAAATAACCATACGAAACAAAACTCTAACCAAGGAGAGTGATCGTTAGTGCGAATGCAACACTGATAGAAAACCTTGAGAAGTGATGTCTGATTCAACTCATCCAAAACAACATCAACTGATCCCACATTATGAATAGCACATTGTAGCATGATATTCTCGTCTGCATAAACCAATGATTGCAAAATTGGTGGCTCTAACGAACCCCAACAAGATAATAATTTGGCAATATTGAAATCCAAACTTCTATTCAAGTGCAATGGCAAGTCAACCAAATTACTTGCAAGTTTTGAATCCATGGCCTTGTTCTTAACATGTTTTGGAAAGTGACTTAAAGAGACACGGAGTAAAACATAAAAATTTTCTTGAAAAGAGATATACCAACCATGCACATTCAAAACAAGCCGATAACTCTCATTATTTAAAATAATTCTATGTTTGATCTCAACATGAGAATTATGAATATAGTGAACAGTTGTTTGGGTTGGAATAATGTGAAGGAAGTTAGTAGGCAAAAATCTGATATTAATAGGAAATGAGTGCAATCAGACAAATGCTTTGGCAAAGAAAGTGGCAAGTGGGAAAGTATCAGACACATGAGGCAACTCCACATAAAAGTTACAGTTGAAGGCGGTTAAGGTTATGAGAGGAAACTCAAGATACGGCTCAAAACTTGCGATCTCATCGTCAGAGTACTTTAAGTGCTCAACCATTTTATCCTTACTGTCAGAAGGCTCTATAGGGTCAACAATATAGATATGATCATCTGAAGCGGGAGTTGATACACAATAAATAGGCTCAGGCTTTTTTGGAGAGGATGGCTTAGACTTAGATTTCAAGACTTTTGTGCGTCTTTCAAAGCTCAAAGCATAAATGTAGGCTACTTGTAATGATTGAGATGGAACTATAAACCAATATTTTTTATTAGGATCCAATCCATCTATAAATCTAGAAGCAATTTGGAGCTTCATATATACTACAACTCCTAACCAATTGGTTGAAGTGAGTGAAATATTCATGAACAACAAATGATTCTTGCCTACAAGACAAAAAGAATTGGTCTAACAACTGAGAGATAACAGGCAGGGGCATATTTATCACTTAAGAGTCGTTTCATCTCATCCCATGAAGTAATATGACGTTGTTCTAACAGTTCAATTCTTTTTTAAATTATTCTCAAATCATGCCTAACAGTCCCAATAAGTGTTAAACTTGCAAGATTAATGCAACGAGAGCCTCTTATGTGAAGCGAGTTAAAGATATTTTCTAGATCATATATCCAACCAAGAAATGCTTCACAGTTAGATCTATTAAAAAATGGGGGTTCAACTATAGTGCTTTGAGTATCACAGTTTGTAGGATATGAACAATTGTATGGATTAGGAAAAGTATGATAATCAGTAGGGTATGAATAGCTAATAGATTTGGAGTATGAGTGATAGACTGAATTATCCATGATACGAAAAAAGAAGTGAATTGCCAAGATAAACACAAAATTATAATAAATAAATGAAGTTATAGCTTTCTAAATATTAGAGAAAAATAGTAAAAGCAAAAACTCTTTTTTTGGTTAAAATAATTAGATAATGACTAGTCAACACTGTAAATAAAAGAATAAAATTCAATTAAAATCCAAAATTGTACCTTAAGGGTAGTAGAAGGAGCATTAAATAGTTTCCAAATATTTGTCTAATAGTTGCAATCCATAGCAATAGAAATATGTCGGGAAAAATTTTGGAGCTTGTAGTTGTTGAAAAATTTTCTTCCCGATGAACAATAAGTTGCATGAACAGTAACTCGCGTGAGTAGTGTCGGCGTGAACAGTTTCTGTGAATAGTACTACGTGAACAGTGACTCGTATGAATAGGGATGACGTGAACAGTTCCTGCAAACAGTAACTCGAGTGAATAGTGACTCACGTGAATAGCTGTAGAATTACAGTGGCTTGTTGAAAAACCAAACTTGATTGATTATATGCTTAGAAGATGTTTTTTCACCAAGTGAGCGTAACACAAATTAGGTCAAAGGAATCAACCTAGCCTTTGATACCAAAATTGACGTCGAACCAAAGGATAAGCTCGCAAGCTCGAACAACCCGCAAGTTGTAAAAGTAAGAACTCACAAGTTCTTAAGAAAATTTAAGACGATTCTTGAAATAAAGGTTTTTTTCATAAATAATTAGATGTTCAATACAATGAAATAAGCCCTATATTTATAGGGTTCAAAATAACCTAATTCTAAAATAACTAAGGAAAGCTCTTCTAGAAGTCTAAAACAAGTAAACCACTAGAACAAATAACCTACTTGACTAAGTAATAATAAATAAAACCCAATTAAATTAAATAAACATTAATGTAAAATAATAATAAAGTAAAATACGCTAATTAGATATTTATATCCTTTGATGATATGCATCACTTATATTTATAAGTACAAGTCTAAGGTTTTTGGACTACATTAAGTCATTCATAATATAACTAGCTAATTCACTTGTGCATTACACAAAAAACACGTATCCCTACAATAATAAAAGAGAAGAGTGGAATTTCACTGTTCCCTTAACTCCTTGTTGCACTGTTCATTCCAAATTGGTCAAGTATTGTTCCTAATCTCCTGTCAGTCAATCCCTCTAATATTTTTAATATGTCTAAATAATAATAATAATGATTTATTTATTTATTTATTTATTATTATTATGTTTTCTTTGGCCCAATTGACAATACTGCGTTCTTATCTCTCCTTTTACGCCATTCTCCTCCATTTGTTTCTCTTCACTGTGTGGGTTTCGTTTACTTCCTTGGAGAGGGCTTTTTTCGCTACGATCTTCTGAGTCAGATTGTCTTCTTCGAGCGCTGAGTTCGAGTGCTGATTTTGAAGGTTTGTTTCTGAATCCGTTTTGAAGACCACCGAATGATTTACCAATTTTTCGTTTCAATCTTCCTCAAAAATTTTATCTGTCCATCCTTCTTTCTTCGTTTGTTTTCAGATTTTTTTTTACCTATTTTCTTCCTTTGTCCCAGGATTATGTGTTTGTTTCCTCTGATTTTGGCCCAGGACTTTTAATTAGCACTTCCTTTTATAGAGAGTTCTAGGAACTTGTTTGATCATGTTTTTGTTTTTTTTTTTCTTTTTTAAATTGTAAAACTGATAAGAAGAAAAACTGAGATCTTGTTGTGTCTTCCTACAAATGTTCTTCTTGCGAGTAAGGTAAATGATTTCTTAAAATTGGAGTAGAATTAAATGTGAAAATTTAGTTAACAATTTGTTCCACTGTGAGCTTGAATTTTTTGATGTGGGGCTTTGAATGATCCTCTTTCGTTGTGGGCATTCTTGGGTAATTTATTGATTTAGTTTTTCCATCAAAGCATTCTCTTTTCTTTTTCTCTTTTGGTGAAAGTTAACGGGTTCTAGCTTTTTTATTTTGCCCAAACTTTTTTCCTATGCTCTTTTGAAGTTGTCAATAGGGGAATTTATATTTAGGCATTAATTTGCAGGTATGAGAATTCATTGATGATACAAAGGATTATTTGAAGGTTTGTTTCTAAATACCTTTTGGGGACCAGCCAAATGATTTGTTAATTTTTCCTTTCAATCTTCCTCAAAAATTTTATCTGTCATCCTTCTTTCTTCGTTTGTTTCCAAATTTTGTCTAGTTTCTTCCTTTGTACCAGGATGTGTTTGTTTCCTTTGATTTTGTCCCAGAACTTTGAATTAGCACTTTCGCTCTCCATTGCGCTTTTACATTGAATTGGATCCAAACCCAACCTAGGAATATATGATTTCTCCTTTTTGCTTGTTTCTCCATCAGGCAAGTTTACTCATGTCATGCTAACAACATTCGTGTTTTTTTCTAAGTGCTCAGTGTATCAGCCAGTTCTGTATGGAGTAGTTTAGGTATATGCATTAGGAGAGTGTGCGTGTGCGCGCGCGCGCCAAAGTTATCAATATTTAACATCAAGTTTTTATTTTTTATTATTTATTTATTTATTTATTTTTTGAAGTTACGAAAAGCCTACAAGCAATGTTTTTGGGACAATGGTTAGTGGCGGAAATGAAATATCAAATGTCTTATTTCATTCGCAAATTTGATGGATTTTAATTGTATTGATATTGGTCATGGGTGGATTTATTATAGTTAGTTTAACATTTTTTTTTCAATTGGATTCATCAATTTCAGTTAAACTTCATTTCTACCGCACACAAATTTTTTTTTTTTTTTTTAATTTATGGTATACTATTTTCTCTGACATATTATTTATTATTTATGTTCACTCAACTCATATATCCTTTCATAAATATAGGAATATAACCAGAAATACAATCTTTTGAAGCATAAATAAAAAATTGAGTATATGAGTGTTTGGTACATTTCTTCTTAAAGAAATATATATGTAGTGAAATTACCTTTACTTCCTATATTGAGTTAGTTCTTACGTCTATGACTTCGGAGCCGCAAGCCAACTCTTATATTATTTTAAAAGATAATGCTCCACATCACAAAGAGTATTTTTATATTTTGACAGAATTTTAACTTTTTCCAACAATGTCTGTTCTTTTTTTACTCTTTATTTTACTTTTTCCATGAAATATCTATTTTGAACGAATATTTATACTTTTAGATGTTAATTGAAAATTCAATCAACTTTGATTTTTTTTTTTTTTAAATTTTTTGAAAGAGAATAAAAAATGAGTGTATATTATATATATATATATATATATTACTTTATATAATAATCATAGAGTATATAGTGAGTGTATCCTCTTACAATATTTTATCATATAATGAGTGTACATATTATATATATTATTTTTAATTTTTATAGTTCCAACCTTGTACTTTTTTTATTGCTTATTTTGTTATTTTGTTTTTTTTTTTTTTTGTAGTGATGAATAGAAAATGCATATCTATTTGCGATCCCAACTTTTACTTTCCCCCAATCACACGTAACATGTTTGAGTTTGTCCCATATGCTATTTTTTTTTCGAAGTTATGCATTCTTCAAAGCATGACACTGCATACTTGCCAATGTTTTGTCCAAACAAATTCCTCTTCCTTTTTTGCCCTTTTGTTTCTTTGGTTCGTTTTTTATTTTTCTGGGGTAACAAATTAATTAGTTAGTTATCCCTTTTGTCCAAAACCCTTTTGTTTCATTTATCAAATGCATAGTATTTGTTTTTCTACATCAGTCTAGAAAGTCTTGTGCATCTCTAAAAGCAGTCTATCAATTTATTTTTCGACTGTTGGGCTTAGAAAAAATTTAGTGACAGAACAATCCTAGAGGAACTCTTTTTATGTCCATTTTCTGAGTGTTTTCCTATGTTATTCTATGGTAGGCAGGTCCTAATAATATATGTAAATCCTTTTGAGGTGCTTTTATTATTGCTTTATTTTACAATTATTTATCTATGAACTATAGTTGATTATTTAACGACTTTGTATGGATAGGTTGGATTATATGACAATCTAAACTGTGCAGATTTTGAAGGTTTGTTTCTAAATCCATTTTGGAGACCACCCGAATGATTGACTAATTTTTCTGTCTATTTTCTTCCTTTGTCCCAGGATTATGTATTTGTTAGCTCTGATTTTGTCCCATAACTTTATATTATTTCTTAAATTAAGTCTCTTGTAATCCGCCGTATTTGGAAAAACTCCATTCTAAATATATTTGTGGTTGAAAAAATAGAAAAAAATTGATCATTTTAAATCTTCTCACAAGTTCTGGTTTTTCAAGAACATGATTCTCACCATCTTTCCTATGAAATTTTAGTAAGTGATTTAGAGTTAAGCTGATGTGGATTAATTTTTTTTTTTTGTTTCATAGTGGCTGTAGGAAACTTCGATGGCAATTTAAGAAGATAGATTCTTGTCAAGGACTACTTGAGAAGCCCACTATTGATTTGGGTAAGTGCTACGATACTTAGGAATTTTATGAAGTATTTTCAGGGGGTAAAGATGAAATTTTGCTCAAATAAATTTATCGGTTGTGTCTAATTTCTTTTAAAATGAGTTGCATGTATTCTCTCATCCATTTTGGTCTTGCTTGCTAAAAAAGAAGTGGCATTGAGGCTCTTGAATCAAATTTGTTAAGCGGTCCAACCAAAATTGGGTTTTTCCTAGAACCTAAGCAAATCTTCCAAATAAGTTTATCTAGTATTTTTTATTGTATCACAATTTTCTATATCTTGGTTCAGTATCAAATTCTTGTATTTATTTATTGCATTCTCTGCATTCTCAGTTGGTCTATACATTCTATCTCACATATTTACTGATAATTTGTGGATAAACAGTTTTTCTCTAAGTTTTAATGTGATTTCCCAGTGCCTGTTTTATTTTATGTGTCAATTTTCAAAGCTTGAAAACTCTTCATCTTTCTGAAAATATACTATTAGCATTTAATTATGCTCTTTGTGCTAAAGGTATTTTCGTTAGCATGCATACCTTATTATGATATATTTAGCGTATAGATAGTTATCCATTATATAGCTTTGTCCACATTTTTAAATAAAGCTCTGACATGTGTGGATGATGTAATTGTTAAATATTGTTTATCATATTATTGTATATGATATATCTTTTGTTATCGCTATCTATTCTTGAATAAAACAGTTGCATAAATTTGTTTTTACTTTTTGTTTCTTTTTTCCGCTATCTTTTTATTTTAAAGATATTAAGATAGCTACTTAGTTCATTTGTGTTCATACTCCATTGACATATTCTTTTAATGTGCAATGCTTAATTATCTATTTGCTTTTTCAAGTTCTCTAGAGATATTCGTCACTATTTAGATAAAAAAATGGATAGTATTCTCAAGTTCTTTGAAGTCAGAAACCTCTTGTGGTGTATTTTCTATTTCCCCCCCTTCCAATTTTCATGAAAGGACTTGAAAGAAAACATTGTATCATTATGAAATGTCATTATTCACTTCGAAGTTTATATTTCTTTGGTATCCAGATTTGTCCCAACGGCTGCAAAGCTCAGGTTGCCTGAAGGAGCTGCCAACATCAGATTTCTTGGTAAGTTGTATTTGCAACTTTTTGTCGTCTTGCACATTTGTGGAGTTATGAGCACACGCAGTGGTTTCTTTCTTACTTAAAAGAGTTGAGCTGGCTATTATGTTGTGTTCTTTTGACAAAGACTTTTGCATCTATTGCTAATATATTTTTTATCATCGTCAACAGGAAAGATTCAAAGAGTTTAAAGGAAAATTAAATTAATAGAAAATGGAAAGAAAAGGATACTGATGTGGCGATGAATAGATGTGATCAACAGCTCAGACGAAAGCCAGTTAGTACTCGAGTTGTACCAATTCGTAAGTATATCAAACTCTTTTGGAAATCTTTTGTTTTTGACTAATTGAACTGATGAAAAAATAATGAACATCTTTTCCATTTTTTTTTTTTGGGTGGGGGAGATCGGAAGA
>CAVNYN010220490.1:0-15433 GCA_963692815.1 Nyctanthes arbor-tristis
TGTAGCTAATTGTCATTGGTCATTTGATGCAATATTCTTGGGCAATGTTTTGTATGTCTTGGTTGTGGCTTATCTTTTTTGACGAACAGGATAAAAAATCATTACTCTTTCGACACAAGAAAAGGAATCCCCCCCTCTTCTCCTCTTAAATGGTTGGTAACTATTCTTCATTGCCTATAATATACTTGGGCTGATGATCTAAAATTGTAATTACTATATGACGACGCAGAAAAGATGCATGCATTGGATTTATTCCCTAAGTTCCCCCCCCTAGCATCTTAAATTATAGAGCGGTGGACAGGTCCTCTACTTATCGGACATACTGTGTTAATCTACGTCCTCTGTGTATGTTACTGTAAAGGTACGATAAGATACCTATTAGGCTATTACCTAGTAAAACCATGTTTTAGGATGTCGAATGGTTCATAATATTTCTGCTGATATTGTCCAACATTTTGCTGGTGCTGAGCCTTTGGCTCATAAAAGAATTCTTTTCAAGCCACATATACCTTGTAAAGATAGTTAAGTTGTCCTTGTTTCTATATTTATCTATAATACCGTCTTATACTTGTAACTCAATCTCCAATTAGGTTTTTGTTCTCGTAAAATGGATTCTTAGGTGATTATAATGATCTGGGATCAGCTACTGTGCTAAAGGGAAGAAAAGTTTCTTCTTGACTAATTCTCCCTATTGTTTTGTGGATGGAGGGATGTGCTTTATGTTGAGAGGTAATTGCCATGTCAAGAAATATGCAAACCACTCTTCAAAGAAGCTATGAGAGGATTGCTTGCTTCTGCTTGCATAGTGAATGATATTCTTTATTTAACTTATGACATGGCATGGAAGTTTATGAAGCAGTTAATTTGTATAAAAGCTTTAATTTTAAATGAATATATGCTACTGCTTAAGGTTTTGTGAGTCACGTTAATACTTAGAGTGCATTCTCTTTAGCATTTTCTAGTCGTTTCTGGTTTTTGAAAAACAATGAAAACGCGTTCTGTTTCACCTGTTTTTAAAAGGTGTTTTCAACTAATCCCCGCTGCTGTCGCGTCTCCATTCCCAAGGATCTGGGCAGCTGCTGACATCTCCATCTGGGAAGATCTCGGCTGCAGCCTGTCTTTATTGCAGCATTTTGCTGAATATTTCTTAATATTAAATTAGTTTTGTTGAAGTCTGGAGAGTTATCACCAGAATTTCATACATTTGGATAGGGATTTCCGGTTTTCTTCTCACTGTTTCTAACCCTTTTGTGGAAATTGTTATGCTTTATATGTGCTCATGAATTTACTCAACTGTTAACGTCCTGTTTTGATATGGGCTCTTATCTACCTCCTGGAATAACTGGTCTGGTCACTAATGTAAGAATAATCCAATATGTTTAGAAGCTGATGCATAATTTGTTTCTTGTTGAAAGCAAGTAATTTTATCCCCTTGCCTTTCTTGGAGAAATTCAAGCTGAGTAGAAGAGAGACACTGTTTGTTGGTTAAGTAATGGTTTCTCTAGTGATGTGAGTGGTTGTCTAATGTAGCTGGTTTTTTATTTCTTTTTGTTATCTATTTCAAGACCAGCAATCCACCTTCAAAAAAGAAAGAATCTTGTATGGCGACATTCAATTAGAGAGGATTAAAAGAGAAATATGGTGCCTTTGAACTTCAGAATGGTGGGCAATTAATGTAGTGTGGAGGTTAAAGTACGAAAAATGATGTTGTCAACTAATACACTGTTGTGGGTGCACGCTAGTCTTTTGACAAGTTTCTATCACAGCTTCTCTCCCATATTAAATAAAATTTCAAATTTTGTGCACGTCTCATTTATTTTTTTTTTCTTTTTGTTTAGGGCTTGGAGTGATATTTGATTTGCTAATTCAGAGTTGAATTTTCCGGAAATCAACCGTACTGCTGCCGGTTATTTTCTTCTTGAATCTGTGAGTCTTTTGTTGTTTTCCTATATACTCTGAAGTCTCTGATTTCTAGCAAATCAGTGAAAGAAGAAAGAAAGAAAAAGAAAGCCCTGTTATTCAAGATCGGAAAGGCATCCAGAAGGGCTCATAAAAGACAAGATATAGATTGGGTAGATAGAGTAAGTGTGTTGCCGGATGCTATTCATTGCCATATTTTGTCATTTATGGACACAAAATTTGCAGTAGCAACTTGTGTTCTATCTACTAGATGGAAGGACCTTTACATCTCTCTCCCTAACATCATTGGGGATGATTCTTTAACTCGGAAACCACGGAACGTGCTAGAGTTTGCTAAGTTTAGTCATAGACAAATTATATTTAATGTACCTTATGTCAATCAATTTCGGGTTAGATCCAATTTCAATGTTAACAACTCCGCGTATGTGCAGCCATCTGGCGTCATGTTAGAGAGGTTGATATTTTGGTAGAACACTTCAAAAATGGCGGGGTTACCTGCTGAACTTTTCACATCTAGATCACTGGTGTTGTTGAAACTAAAATGGGGGTTGGAGTTAAACTTCATAGAGTTTCTAGCTACTTTTGGATATTTTGTTCTTGCCTGACGATGATTGCATGAGAAGATTGTTTGAGGGTTTTGAGCTTTCTTGAATATTTGTCACTAAGTTCGTGTTGATTTGACCATGTTAATGTTCTTGATATTTCCATTCCTTCTCTTAAAGGTTTTTCCTTCAGAACAGAGCCCCTCTTTTGGTAGATTTCATATTATCTTTTAATATTTATGTGAAGGCTACTTATTCCAGTTATAATTTTGCCTCCAATGTTCAGAAATTTGACCACCTGGAGGTTGGTGCTCTTGACATTAACGTTATGCCAAACTCTGCTTGAAACGCTTGTTATTCTTCAGGTGAGTTTTGTTGAGTGGTTTATACTTTGTACCCTAGGGACCTACGAAACAAAATTTCCATATTCTAATTTTCCCCCAACAGACTTGCTATGGGTACG
The DNA here is from genome assembly GCA_963692815.1 of Nyctanthes arbor-tristis. NCBI lineage: Eukaryota > Viridiplantae > Streptophyta > Magnoliopsida > Lamiales > Oleaceae > Nyctanthes > Nyctanthes arbor-tristis. The sequence continues at coordinate 2,926 of CAVNYN010220490.1, forward strand.
GTCTTGAATATGTCCCTCCTAGTTGAAGAGGAAGATGAACCACTGGATATGCCTAAATGTTTGGCTAATCATCTGGGGAAAGTCAAATTTAAAGAATTTGTTGGAATTCGAAGTGGATATGCCCGGGTGCATTACTTATTACTTACCATGGAATGCAAAAGTTTTAGAAACGATGATCATTGCTGGAGTAAGACAACAGAATAAATCAGATTTGTCAATTTGCAAAGCTTTCAAGCATCCCAAGGCCTTCAAAGTCATGCGAGCTTGTCTTCAAATATGTTAAGAAATAGTGAATTTGTAAGTGTTGATCATTTTTTTATACTCAAATGTGTATGAAGGAAGGAGCTTAAAAGTTACAAACTAGTTTTGTACTCAGACATTTATATATTTCTCTAGTTTTTAAACTTGCTTTTCATGGTTGACTTAGGTTCATTTAAGGTTTTTGATTCTTTAGTCCCCTCTTAATACGTAATTGGCTCTGATTTTTATTGAATTCAATTTAAAACGTGCTCCATGATCTATTCAGGCCTACTTTGTAAACGAGCTGTGCATGTTTTGTTCTGTTCGTGTTCTTTATTTCGTTAGTGGAACATGTTATTTCATCTATATAAGTCAGCAGCAATGCCACGTCAGTGGTTTTGGAGTGCTCAAGTTCCAGCAAGCCAGCAACAGGAGAGGGGATCTTGGAGGAGGAGTCATTTTCAATTTGTTAGGTGACGAAAATTAAGTGGACTCTTGCTTGACTCAATTTAATCTACTAAACTTTTCATTATAAAGAATTTTGCTCAACTCAGATTTCCTCTTAACATTATATATATCCACATTGCATGATGGATGAAATCAATATAATTTGATTGACTAACATTGTCGTTGCTGCGGGGCTGGTAAAACTCCTTTGGGGTAAGCCAGAATTGGAAACAAAGCAAACCATGATACAAGTACAAGCAAGTGTTTAAAAATCAAAATTGTGCAAACTGCAGTACTTAAAACCTCTGTATCACAGCGTGGCAAATATGGGACTGATCTAGCACCATATAGCATACCCGATGCACGCCACGTGGCCATGTGGTGTCATAGTGTATGACACATATGGTGCTATAATGGGACTCATGGCAAATATCTGAGACTTTGTATTTTTTTTCAATCTACATCCAAATCTGACAGCAATCATGGAACCTTTGTGTAATATTAGTGCTACTACCAATTATGGGTTTAATAGAAGCATGTTTCCTCCTTGAAATCTGCACATATGATTGGATCCCATCTGTCATTTGAATCATTTCTACTAACAGATGAGATACGTAAGAATTGGACATGCTCTTCCAACTAATGATTGCTCAAAAGATAAACATAATGATGGGAGAGAGCACACTTTAAGCAAATCCAGAGTTGTTAAAATGTACCCCTTATAAGGGATCCCTAGCATCAGGTGGAGGAACTTATAAACAGCGAGCAAGAGGTTCTTTGAACCAGTAATGCTGATGAATCCCCGGAATATCATCCAGGATAATGGATTGAGCATTCCCACCACAGTAAGTGATTGCCAAGCACATAATCTGAAAAGGATTGGACTTTGGAGGGAATAATCCAAGCACCAAGGGCTATAAAACAGAGGCAAGAAGAATTCTTGCAAACACAAAAACTATGTAGGGCCATAATGAAGCGTGCAGAAAAAATTTTCAGGATCCAAGAATGATTCTGAAGAAAAATATTGGCTTGCCACTGATTAGTAACTGATGCAGCATAAAAAATGAATGCAATCAATCTACTAATCAGCTTAGCACATGTATTGTACGAAAATAATCATAGAAAGAAATAGAAGAATATAAATTCCACCAGTTAATAAGGTAGGAATCCAGAATCGAACTTTCTGATTAGGCTTTTTGTTATTATGATACCAACTATAGTGAAGAATGGATAAAAGAGGAAAAGACGACGAAAGTGAATATTTTCTAAATGCAAGCATAGCTAACAGCTTCTCTGACAAAAATAAAAAATAAAAAATAAAATAAAGAAAAGAAAAGAATATTCTAGCAAATAATAATATAAATCAGTTAAATGTCCTTCACTAATGAAAAGATTGATCACCATGTCAAAGAAAAAGTTAAGAAATTGGCTTCTAAGATTACCGCCAATTCCATCCATTTCTGGAAAGTGTCGACGAAGTTCCTCCGGTCGTCAATAACTCGGATTGCTCGAGCACAATTGACCGAATTCCAAGCCTAGGCACAAACAGCTTTTTTTCTTAACTTTCTTTCCTATGAATAACCCACAAATCCATTCAGACTAATGAAAACAACCAATTATTCAAAATATACAATCACTTAATGGTAAGTAGACTACTGTTATCCCAAAACATTGGCCAATCTTTCAATTGAAATTCAACCAGAAACAATTTACGCAAATTTCCAATTGAAATAAATATAAAGAGAGACGAATCTAACCTTTGAAGGATACGGCAGTCGCAAGCCTAGCAATTCCAGCCCCAACAATGACTACTTCCTTCCTAACATCAGCTTGAGCATTGTATTGATTATGGATACAGAAACGGGTTTGTTTTGTTTCTAATTCCAATTTTAGCTTCACAATTTCTTGAGAGATTCAATGCACTGAAGCAATCTTCTTATAGGGTCAGGCAAAACAGCTTGCTAATCCATTCTGGTTCTAATTCCTGTCTTGAATTTTCAGCTTGAACAATTGCAAAGGTTAACAGAAATGAAATGGAACTAAAGGCATAAAACCAGTACATCTCAGTTATTCTCAAGCCAAGAGGTCTAAAGCCTGACACAATTGTTAGCAATTATGTTTTAATCCATTACCACTCCGAATAAATGAAAAATGGCTCTCAGGACAAACATCAAAGGCAGATACATTCATCTGCTCAGATGCTAATCATCAGGAGTTGCATGATAAGAACTGCAAAAGGTCCTCACATAATCATAACACGGTAAGGCATGGTGTTACATGATTGCAGATCAATTGAGAGGTTGTTGAGAAGATTTGCAGATATAAAGCATGCCTAATTTCCAAATAGAAAGAGGAAAATTTGAATCCAGTTGTTTCCTAATTTTCATATTCAATTGCGGGAGACAGAACAGTTTGAGAGCGAGATTGTGGAGACTGATTCAGAGGATGGGTCGATTGCTTAAGAATTTCAACGGAGAGAGAAGATTGATTGCAGTCAATTTGGGCAGATTGAGAGTTCGTTCTCGACTGAATTAATCTGGAGATAAATAGCTGAATGGACGGCTGAGATGCTTTAACCGGATTTAGAAATAGGCTTTGGGCGTAAAAATGAATCATACAATTCATTTTGTCATGCATTGTGGCCAAGTAACATGACTCGTTGGAGGAATGTAGTGGTATCGGCAAAGGTGGATGATGATTCTGGGGGTTATATTGCATCAATAATGATTCTTGTATATTTGCTGATGTGACACTTGCACATAAATGAACCACTAAACTCCACTAATGATGCTGCAAAAGTGTACCATCCCTTGTATCAAACAATTCTCAATCAAAAAGTCTCTCAAGTTGATCATATTGTGTTGGTGATGAATCAACATACACAAGCGGAACGTTAATAAAATCCAACTTCAAAAGTTGTTGATATGAAACTATAAACATAAGCGAATTGATGGTTAAAAATGCATAAAGGTGATTAATCCATTAGGATGCAAAAAAGTAAACTAAAAAGAAAGGAGTTAGATGATTCTATCCATCATATGACACATTCCTTCCAAATAAGAGCTAGATTCATTACCAAAACAAAAGACCATCCCTTCCAAATTAGCGCTAGATTCCTGATAACTATTCACATAGACAAAATCTCACACACATTATGGTGCAAAAGGTTATAAACTTGAATACACCACGTTAGTTCGTTGATGAAATTTGCAAACTTCTATGAAGTGAAGATCACTAATCAATCTAAACTATTTAGACACAGGCAAGTAGATAATCGGAGAAAATTAATTGAAAGTTTAGGGCTTAGCCAAAATAGAAAACCTCTACAAGTAAATCCAATCTATCAAAGTCAGTTCTTAAAAAATCACAATCGTACCTCACTCCTCGCCCATCTCATTTTACAATTGAACTAAACTGGGTGCTACTCAAAGCACCAGATTAGAAAACTACAATGACAGCACAATTACCAGAAAATAAAGGTCATGCTTGATAAATAAGGGCTGAAGGCGGCATATATACTTCGACGCGTTGCAAGTAGCTGCTTTTCCGGCAAACTTGACCAGTACATCAATCAACACGCAGCCATCGAAGAGCCTGCCTCCACATACTCACTCATCACATTCACCCACTGCGCCTACTCTGTCAGTTCCCCACTTCCGGAGCGCTCAATTGGCGGCTGGTCTCCTCTTTCTGCCGCATCCATGGTGTAAAAAAGAAGGATCTAATCGCCGAATGCTTTCTCTTGTGGGGTTTCAACGTTAGGCCGGATGAACATTGCGGCGGGATTTGGGACAATGAAATGAAAGTTGAGAGAGGAAATGAATTCCTGCTAAAATAGGGATCTGCAAAAATCCTGCCAAAATGAACTATTTCAAAACATGAAGGATTAATACGTAACGGTCAGAAAGTCAGAGAGCAAAACAAGCTTTTACGGAATGTGATCTAACAAGTAACACTTTTAAAATTCAAGAACCAAAGTGAACGTTAACAAAGCTCGAAGGGGCAGTCTGTGACTATCAGAAACTGAATGATAAAAAGGGAAAAATACGAAACATTTCGGGAAAAAATGAAAATTTCAGGAACGTGGACCAATCTGTAACTTCCACAAAGAATGAGGACTCAACTAACTTTTCTGGATCTCTAAGAACCAATGTGTGACTTTAGGAATCGTTGAGGAACAGAATCAAGGTTCTTGAAACATGACAGAACAATTTTTAACATTATGAAACGTGAAGGAGAGAACATGAAGAAACTGAAACATTTTGAACAGGAATGAACAACACTGAGGTCTAATCTGTAACTTCCAGAACTTTTGTGGAAAATAATACTCTCATAGAACTATGGGGACCAATATGTGACATTTAGAAGTCTGAGAACCATAATTGGCATAAACAAAGCTTGAATGACTAACCTACAACTCTCGAAAAGCATAAGGATCAAGACATAAGGAGAAACAATTCGGAAAAATGAACTTTAAGGAAAGATGAAGGATCATTTTGTAGCATCAGAAAAGATTGAGTACCAAAAAGAACTATAACGGTAGTCAATAGATCAATATGAAAACCTCGGAAAGACTGAGAATCAGATGAAACTTTTCCGTATCTTGAAGGAACAATATGTAACTCTCAGAAAGTTGAAGGAAAAAACGAAAGAATCCAAAGATTTGGCCGAAAACAAACTAAACAGGAACCTGAAAACCAATTTGTAACATTCAGAAAACTACGGATCAAAATAATCATTCCCAGAAAATAAAGGATCAATTTGTAACTCAGAGAAAAAGTGAGAACAGAAATGCATGTTCTCCAAACGTGAAGAACCAACCTGCAACACTCAGAATATCGAAGGATGAAAACCGAGAATCAAAAGAACTTGTATCAAAATAAACTGAGTGGGAAGTTTAAGAGGTAATATGTAACTTTAAGAAAGATAGGGGAGCAAATAATCATTTCCCTAACACGAAGGAGTAACGTGTAACTTATAGAAAGACTGTGGAAAGAAATGCATGTTTTACAAACACGAAGGAGTAATCTGTAACTTAGTGAAAGATGAAGGATGAAAACGGGAAAAACGTAAGATTTTGGACCAAAACAAATTGAACAGGAACCTGAACTAGCAATTTGCATCTTTCAGTAAGACTAGGTATCTAAATGATCATCCCACAAATAACAAGGGCCGTCATGTAACTTGTAGAAAGATTGTGCACAGAAATGCATGTTTCCCAAACAAGAAGGAGTGATCTGTAATAAAGAGAAAGGTGTAGGATGAAAACGGTGAAATGCAAAGGTATTTTGCAAAAATTACTGAATAGAAACCGTAAGGAGCAATTCGTAACTTTCAGGAAGTTAGGGGAAAAAGTAAACATCCGACCAACATTAAGGAACAACGTGTACCTTTCGGAATGATTGTGGACAGAAATATACGTTTTTTAAATATGAAGGAGTAATCTGTAACTCTCATAAAGATGAAGGAAAAGTAAAGGTTTTGGACCAAACAAACTGAAAAGAAACAGGAAGGAGTAATTTGTGACTTTAAAAAAGATTGGGGACAAAGTAAGCATTCACCGAAAACTAAGGACCAACATGTAACGTTCATAAAGGCTGTAGACAGAAATGCATGTTTTCCAAATATGAAGGAACAGTCTGTAACTCTCAAAAGTTAAAGGATAAAAACGGAATAATTTAAAGATTTTGGACATAACAAGCTTTACAAGAGCTTGAATGATCAATTCGTAACTTTCAGAAAGATAGGGGATCAAAATAATCGTTTCCTGAATACTTAGAGCCAACTTGTAATAAATAAAAGGTGGTGGACAGAAATGCATGTTTTCCAAACACGAAGGAGTAATCTACTATTCCCAGAACGTTGAAGCATGAAAACGGTGAAATGTAAAGACTTTGGATCGAAACAAACTGAAAAAGTAAAAGAAGGATCAATTTTAACTTTAAGAAAGGTAGGGGACAAGTAAGCATCCCCGGAACGTTAAGGATCAACGTGTAACTTCCATAAATTCTGTGGACAAAAATAGATGTTTTCCTAAGATGAAGGAGCAATCTTAACATTTTGGAAGAAAAAGGATCGGAATACCAGAGATCAAAACGGTTTTGCCGTGATGAACTTTTGAAGAACTTGATAAACCAATCTGAAACTTTCAGAAAGTATGGAACCAAAAAAATCTTCCCCCATGAAGGACTAATCGTTTACTTTTATAAAGTTGAATCACCAAAAAGGAAACGTTTATGAACATTTCAGAACAAAGAGAGCTGAAATAAAATTTTTGGGTAATCAAGGAGCAGAATTAATTACAATATTCGAAACAATTGTGGTCAAAATATTTCAAACTGTTCAGTTTTGATCATTGAACTTTGGAAAAGTTAAATATTGGACCTGATGTTAGGGAGACGTTCATTTGGTCCTCAAAACTTTCTGAAAGTTACTTGTTGTGTCTTCAAGACTCAGAGAAGATTATTTTGGTTCCAGACTTTCTGAATGTTTCATATTGGTCTATATGTTCTTGCTAAGTTCATCACCGTCTAAAACATTTTTATAATTAGTGTCCTCAGGCTTTCTGATAGTTACGTATTGGTGTCTGTAGTTCCATGAGAGTTTATTCTGCTCCATACTCGTTCTGGAAGTTACAGACCGTTCCTCAGTGTTCGTGAATTGTTCATTCCAGTTCAAAGTGTTTCAGTTTCTTCGATTTCGCTCCTTCATATTTCAGTATGTTGCAAATTGGTTCTTCCTTTTCCCTCTTTCTTTTAAGTTTGGTCCTCATTCTTTCTGGAAGTTACATATTAGTCCATATTTCTGAAATTGTCATTTTTCCCAAAATGTTTCTTGTTTTTTCCTATTTATCCTTAATCTTTCTCTATGTCACAGATTGCTCCTTCGAGCTTTGTGAACGTCCAATTTGGTCTCTATTTCATCTGGAATTTCATTTCCGGTAATTTAAACTTTCATTTCATTTCATCTCATCGTCCCAAATCCCGCCCGCCACAATGTTCATCTCGCGTTAACCATTGAACCCCTAGAAGACAAAGCATTCGGCGATCGAATCCTTCTTCTACACCTTAGAGATTGAACTGTAAAATGCGGCAGAAAGACGAGACCGGACACCAATTGACCGCGGCGGAAGTCGGGAACCGACAGGAGGAGGCGTGGTGGGCGAATGTGATGGGTGAACGTGTGGTGGCAGACTCTCCGATGCTGCTGTTTATGATGTATCGGTCAAGCACTTGCCAGAAAAGCATCTGCTTGCGACCTGTCAAAGTATATCTCGGCCTCCTGCACTACATAGACGCCCTTACTTATCAGGTATGGCCTTTATTTTTTTGGAATAGTGCCGTCGTTGTAGTTTTTTTTTTTTTTTTATTCTGGTTCTCTGAGTAGCACCCAGTTCAGTCCAATTATAAAATTATATGGGCGCGGAGTGTGGTATAACAATTACGATTGGGATTTTTGTAGAACTGATGACTTGATATTGGGTTTACTTGTGGGGTTTTCTATTAGGCTAGGCCCTAGATTTTCAGTTAAATCTCCTCCAATGACTAAGTGCCTGTGTCTGGTAAATTCGGTGAACTTCAATTCATAGAAGCTTGCAAATTTCGTCAACCATCGTGTACAAGTTTATAACCTTTTGCACCAAGGCACTTGACGTTTTGTCTATGTGAATAGTTTTTAGGAATCACTGGCTTTAATTTGGAAGGGATAGTCTTTTGTTTTTCAATGAATTTACCAATCATGACAATATGATGACGGAATCATCTAAGTCATTAGTTTACTTTTGCATATTAATGAATTAATCGCCTTTTAGGATTTTTAACGATCAATTCTTTTATGTTTGTATTATATATTTTATATCAACAACTTTGAAGTTTACTTTAAATTCAGTTTGCATGTGTTGATTCATCACCAACACAATCTCATCACCTTGATGAGACTTTTTGGTTGTGAATTGATACAAGCAAGGGATGTTCAATTTTGCCGCATCATTAGTGGATTTTTTTTGTTACTTTGCCAATAACACATATGATGTGATCTTCTGTTTAAGTCGATATATATTAAGGTAGAGAACAAAAATTGATAAGATACAAATTATAACACATGAATCATCTTTCAATCTTTTGTCACTAACTATATATAAAAGGGAATAACTCAAAATCCAAGTCAAAAATCGTAAACATATTAGTTTGCACTTTGTTACCCTCAACATGTGTCCTGTATTCCGTGGTATATAGCCAATCAATCACATCTGGAAAACTCTATTCTTCGCGGTTTTTCCTGGGATCATTAATGACTCCTCATCACACCACCGTGCAACTGCTGGAGCCTCCTAGCATCATCAATTCTCGAAGATTTTCCATCGTAACTTTAAGTGGTCATCATCCAGCATCTTATTCTATATGTTGTCAATGTTTTCATTCCACATTTCAATTTTTCATTTTGTTTTCTACTTCTACTTAATTTCGGACGTCCGTTAATCTGCAACCGCTTTTTTGCATTGGGCTGCTGCTTGAGAGATCGGACATTGTCCTCACAAGCCTCACTAAAAGAAACAATTTCACTTGTGTACAATTTTATGATTCAGACAGAAAAATCCCTTTTTCTATATGGAAACTATTTACTATGTTCATCATATATTTATAATTTGCGATATATATCAATTCGTGTATCTCTTTTAAGGTTGCTGCCAATTATTAATTTTCATTGTGTAAGATGACAAGTCCCTAGAGGCTTTGAATTGGGCGCCCGATTAAGAAATACTTGTTAACCCCAAGTATTTTTTAGTGGTCCATAGGCAATTTGGAAATTTACATAGTTTGAGGAAAAAATATCCAATATGTTGTTGATTTCTTCTATTTCAGTTCCATGGACATTTTTTTTGTTGCTTTTGTTGCACAGTTAGTATCAAGGTGTGTACAAGGTGAATTTTACACCTTTCGAAGATCTCAACGCTTCAAATACAAAGATTATTATTATCTTACTTAAATTATTTTAGGAAGCTCCTTTTGATTTACATGAATCTATTTTAGATGTCTAAAGGTCTATTCGATATACAATCCTGGTGGTGTCTTGGTTGCGGGTATGCTAGAAGACTTGTCAAATTCAGGACATTTAACTTCTCTGAGCAGGTGAGAAATTTTTCCTTTGATTCTATATTTGGCTGCAAATAATTGTTCTGATGAAAAAGAAATATCTTTAATTTTGAATTCACTCTAAGAAGAATCCAATTTTTATGACTCCAAGCATAACCAAAACTCATTGATGTCCTTTAATTTTCTATATTTATGCCATAAAGTGTTAACATTTAATGAGTGTTTTTATAATTATCCTATAAAATGTTAAGATTTAACTAGAGGTTTGTGTGAAATAGATAAGCGTAGACTGAGCTCTATTCGCCTTAAATTTGTCCATTATTGTTAATGGAAAACCATGCTTACAATTTACAATGGCTGGTGCACGTATTGGGAAAAGTAGAAAAGAAAATAAGATATATGACGTTATCATCAAAGTTCAAAAAGGCGGAAATACGTCTCGAGGTGTTTTTCCTTGATGAGGCAAAGCGTCCGCCTCGAGGCGATTGAGGCGTAAGCCTTTTGACAAGCGGATATAAATAAGTTTGAACATTGTAAAACAAATAACTTATTTCAGGAAAAGCAAAACAAATTGATCAATATTCTAATACATACATCATCACATGTTGTTGTGAACAATATCATAGTTTGCAACTTGTGACGGTCTAGAATGATTAGTGGAATGGCATGTGACAAAACAAACAGAACATGAGTAGCTGCAAGAAAAAGGGTATTATGCCTCTTGAATATCGATATTTCTGGTCGAAACGCGGCAACTTATTGTAGAAGAAACGGCAGAAAAACAAGAAGATATATCTATATTATGCGAATTTCCTTGCTTCCAAATTCCAACTTATTGGGTTAAGTTTTTGACCTGTTAAATAAAAAAAATGTAAATAAATAAATAAAACAATAAAAATTGGATGCCAATTTAGAGGCTTACGCCTCTTGAGCCTTGAAGAGTGACCATAGAGGCGTATGCCTCACCGCCAAAGGCATTAGCCTCTTAGGAATTTGCCTCAAAGTAGTGCCTCAAGGCACTAGACAACCGCCTTAGAGATCGGCGAGCCTCCGCCTCGCCTTTTAAAACTATGGTTGTCATATGTATTTGCGTGTGATTGACTAATGAATCTTGTAGCTGAATGCCCCGTGCGTGTGTGAGATCTTGAGAATTTCAATGGAAACTCTTTTGATGGGCGAAGAGATTCTTAAGTTATGAAACTTGACCTGCTTTTGATGTAAATGAACATATCATTCCATCTTTTGTAAAGTGAAGGGATTTTTTTTCCCCAGCTTGTCATCTTTGTACCTCTCAATTCTGTGCTTTTGATGTAAATGAACATATCATTCCATCTTTGTAAAGTGAAGGGATTTTTTTTCCCCAGCTTGTCATCTTTGTACCTCTCAATTCTGTGCTTCTTGGCTAAGAATAAGAAGTCTCTGCCTCTTTTCAAACGCAAAATAAGCTTTCTTATTGAAATGCCGGTCGTGTATTTTTCCCATTGGCATATCTTTCCTGAACGTAATTTTCATGCAATTGAAAAAACTATTTTTAGAGCAATTATTTTTATTTCTTGGCATATATTTGTCACGATTGTTATTCTTGAGGTGAGTTTTATTGAATGGTTTATATTGCAGTAACCAGTGAAACAAAAATTTCCATATTCTAGGTTTTCACTCAACAGATTTTCCATGAGTACAGTCTTGAATATGTCCTAGTTGAAGAGGAAGATGAAACCACTGGATGTGCCTCCATATTTGGTTAATCATCTGAGGAATGCTGAAGTTAAAGATCGGAAGAGCACACGTCAAAATGGATATATCATGGGGCATTACCTGCTACAAATTATGGTATGCAAGAGTTTTAGAAAGGATGATAGTTGGAGTAAGACGCCAGAGTAAATCAGATTTGTTAATACGCGAAGATATTTCAAGCATCCCAATGTCTTCAAAGTCATGCGAGTTTGTCTTCAAATATGTTAAGAAATAGTGAATTAGTAAGTACTAATCACTTCTGATATTCAACATGTAGGGAGGGATAATTCTACTTTTATTTATTTTTTTTTCAAAAGTAGTTTTTTTTGGATGTTACAGTCTCTTCAGTTGTTAGTTTCTTTGATATTGTTCTCTTCTATACTACTTTTGGTTGAATTCAGATAATTTATTTATTATTATTCTAGTTTATAAATTTGCGTTTCATAGTTGACTTATTTATGTTCCGAAGGTTTCTGGTTTTTTTGATACTGGTCCCTTCTATTATTATTTTTTTGTTCAAAAGTAGTTTTTTTGGATGTTACGGTCTCTTCAGTTGTTAGTTTCTTTGATACTGGTCCCTTCTATACTACTTTTGGTTGAATTTGGATAATTTATATATTATTTTTCTAGTTTATAAATTTGTTCGTCATAGTTGACTTATTTATGTTCAGAAGGTTTATGGTTTTTTGTTCCCATCCCTAATACATAATCGGGTCTGATTTCCATTGGATTCAATTCAAAATGTGCTGTGTGGAGTTAACTCAACCTATTCAAGCCTACTAGTAGTAAATGAAGGCGATTCTCATGCTACTTGCATTGTGCATGTTTCGTTCTCTTCATGAATCGTCATGTGGATTATGTTCTTTATCTGGTTAGTGGAACGACATGGGATTCCCACTTACTAGTTAGTGAGGAATGTTATGGAACTAGAATCACGTGGAATCCAATTATATTGTCAATAGCAATAACGAGATGGGTGATTTTGGGGTGTTCAA
>CAVNYN010220492.1:0-21228 GCA_963692815.1 Nyctanthes arbor-tristis
ATCTCCATTCTTGCTTGATATATATATACATTTATATTTTCCTTCCACACCCACCCCACCCCACCCCACCCCCCCCAAAAAAAAAAAAAAAAACCCGAAAATGTGTACCTTTATCCTGCAGCATATTCTGCAAAGTTACGGTTGCCTAAATAATGAACTTTTATTGTGAACAGGCGAAAAACCCCACAGCCCGTATTGAACATGAGGCCACAACTTCCAAAATTGGTGAAGACCAGTTATTCTACTTCCAGCAGAGAGGTATCGACTACGAGAAAGCTATGGCAGCCATGATTTCTGGTTTTTGCAGGGACGTCTTCAATGAATTACCCGATGAATTTGGTGCTGAAGTAAACCAGCTCATGAGTTTGAAGCTGGAAGGATCTGTTGGTTAGGCTGCAATCGCATTTAAGCCCTAATAATTTGTTAGAAATTTGTACACGTCTGTATACTTCTCTCTCCTTAAAAGCTAAAGTCTCTCAGTATGTAACTATTTGCTACCAAAACACGAAAGTTACATATTTGTAAATTCACAGATGTGATACCTGTCTGTTGTATGCGAGTTTCTTTAGAATGCTGAATGCAGCATACATAATTTTGTTGAATAATAATTCAGTTAAGTAGAAAATATTTTGCTTCTGCAATTCTATGTGGGATGTAATTTTTTTCACTGTTCTTGGGATATATTTCGCGATGAACGTTGACCACAGATAGTTACTGTAACATAGCCTGAAGTCAGCAATTAGGCACTTTCGAGGATAGTGAGATTGAACCCTCTTCTAGGACTTCAGTGTAAATGTCAAATAACAAGCAAAATTCTGAAATTCGGAAGTACCATACTTCAACCTCTTGGTAAAATTAACCAGCTCATGGATTTATGAGATTCAGTTTATTATTAAATTGAGGTTTATGGGACCTCAATTTACTTTAAACACTTGTTTTTATAATTGGTCAAGAATATCGTATTTTAGTCTAGTTTCTCAAATAACAAGCTGAATTTTTTCTCCAGTGTATATAATTCTGCCGGTAATACTTCCCCTCTGCTTTTCCGGTACCTTCCTCTTCCATCCCATCATCTTACCCATTATTGCCTTCTGATTTGATTTTTCCTTACAGACCGAACTTTTAATGCCTGTCTGATCCGCTTTAAGTGACAAATTATAAAGCAAAATCTAAAAATTTTTTCGGATCTCAATAAGAAATTGCTGCCGAAAACCGGCCACACGAGGGAGTGAGTTGATGTTTTGAGCCCACAAATTTTAAGCCAATTTTTCTTTTTGTAGTGGATTTGACCCAGCTATTACTACATTGCAACTAATGATAGGCCCACTCAAAGAGCTATAGAGCCAGAGCGAAAACAGTAAATATGGCCCAGACGGTGGGGTTCTCACTTGGACGATGAATATGGAGTTCTGGTCACATATTTTATGGCTTTTATTACTGTGTACAGGTGAGTTTATTATTTGGAAATGCACATACACAAAATTTTTCAACAAATGGTATTTTATCGTTTAATGTGGTCGAAAAATTGACATCAATAATAACAACGTTTTTTCTCATTTTTAGTTCTTAATAATATATTTTAAAATGTCAATGCGTAATCGAGTTGAAACTTGTGCTCATTAGTAATATACAAATGGATTTATCTCTCCAATTTTCTACAACTATACATTCTAGTTGATATTTTTCTTGCATTGTTAATACTTCAAAATTCAAATCTGGTTAAACATTTTTCAATTGAAAAACTAAAAAGGCGAAGTGTCCACGTGCAACTAGGGATGGCAATAGATTGGATCAGCACCGATCTAATTTGCTTTACGAAAGATTTACAAAACCATGATTTGCTCTATGATCCACGACTTACGGATCAGAGCAGATCGGATCGGATCAAGATTTCGATGCACCAACTGATCCACGAAACTATTTTTCTTTATAAACACCATATTTTACACTACTCTAATCTCCTAATTTAGTTTTCACGTTATACAATACAATATAATCTATTTTAACAGTATAATGAAATTAAATCGATATCAACTATCAAGTATCACGTATCATAACCAAAAGTAACTTCCGATCTCAACAGTTAACATAACAATTAGCGAGTTGACAACATCCAAGATAAATTCAACAAGTCATCATTCATGTACAAAATCAGTAGGATAAAAACAAGAAAATTTACTTCTTCAAATCTTCATTTCTCGAAAGTCGAGCTCAAGAGTTGAAAGTGTCAGTATAAGTATTAGCTTACAAAATTATACATCCAATCTTGGCCAAATTTCAGTTGACATCAATAAAATCCTAAATACAATCTCACACAAAGTAGATCATTCAAAGTGCCTTCTCATTGAAATTTCAATATAGGATTCCTAAAACACAAAAAATGATTGGTAGCATCATAACAAAGGATCTCGCTAGTTCTTGGTTCTTCCTCCATAATCCACTTCTCCACTTTTCACAAACCTAAATTCTCCCGCTATTATACTACACTATCTTCATAAGACATCTCTCACTCTTGTGAATTAATTTACAACCAGCTTAGTAGCAAACACAATCAAACAAAAAATTTAGATGAAGGAATTCAAAAACTGTAAACTAAACACGAAATAATTAAACTTAACCAAGTATTAAATGTTTGCTAAAGATTTTGAATTTGAAGAACTACATATAGCAATTATGTACATGAGGAAGCAGCAGCAGTAGAATATGATATGGCAGCAATAGCCTAATGTAGTAACCAATTTCGACAATAGCAATTATACCGATAAAGAGAAGAAATTCACCTTGCTGGTCGAAGTAAAAGAGGAAGAAGACGTCTGTCGGCCAAGCAATAAACGAAGCAAGTGAGAGAGGAGCTAGAGATAAGGAATTAACTAACCTGGACGGTCAACGTTGAGGCTGCTGGAAGCGGTGACCGAGAGGCTCAGGCGACCGAATGACTGAACAAGGAGGCGGCCGTGCGTTGCGTGAGAGTTTGAGGGAGGAAGGGGATTTAGGGTTAAAGGTTAGGTGGGTCGTAGGTGGGAAGACTAGTATGTTGTGGTGGAGTGAATGAGAATAAGTGTTGACCACTTGACCAAATGTGAAGGTAAATGTTTTCCCTTTTTTTAATAATTATTAAACAGATCGGATTGGATCAAATCGAATCGACCACGATCCAATCTGATCTACTATCATGTATCGGATCTCAAATTCTACCATGATTTGCTCCACCAATCTACAGATTGGGAATTTTTCTCAAACGGATCGGGTGTCCGTCGGGTTATTGAGCGGATCGGGTTTTTCTACCATCCATACGTGCAAGGAAGACGTTCTCATTTTTCAATCATGCCAGAAAAAATAGAGAAGCACATAGATCTGGTTCCTAACTTGGAACCCTTAGGTGGTGTCCAATCAGCGCCACCATGGAAAAATCATGGGCCTGCCACCTCCAATTAACCAAAGGGTTAATTTCATAAGGGTTAATTTCACAAAAAGTCTCCAACTTTTGGGTTAAGAATTGATTAGGTCCCCAACTTTTTTAAGGCTTTTTTGGGTCCACAACCTTTCATAAATGCTCACAAAATGTCCTTTTTCACTATAGATCGGAAGAGCACACGTAGAAAATGATGATTGTACCCTTTAACCTTTTAATTTTAAAAATAAAAAATTTAAAAATATTAAAAATAATAAAAAAATTAAAAAAAAAACCCCACCCCACCCCACCCCACCCAAGAGGGCCACCGGAAATGGCCATTTCCGGCAGCCAAAAAGCTGCCTGAAATGGTAGCAAACTGCTGCCGCTTCCGGCAGCAGATATGGAGGGTAGATCCTCCCATTTTTGCTGCCGAAATAGGTAGCAAAATGGGGGGATTCACCCCTCATTTTAGCTGCCGGAATGACAGTAAAATTTAAAAATTTTTTATTTCCGAAAATGGCAACATTTTGTTACCATTCCGATAGTGAAAATGGGGGGAGGAAAATTTCAGCATTTTGCTGCCATCCCGACAGCTAAAATGGTGGTGGATCCCCCCATTTTTCTGCCTCTACTGCCCACCAAGCAAAATAGGGGGATCCACCCCCAACCCAAATTGGCCGCTGGAAATGGCAGTATTTTGTTGTCGTTTCCGGCTGTTTTTGGAAGGAAGAGAGGGAAGATGGGGTAGGGTGGGTTTATTTCCCTTTTTTAATTTTTTATTATTTTTAAATATTTTATTTTTAAAGTTAATAAATTAAAGGCATAATCATTATTTTCTAAAAAAATTGACCGAACAGTGAAAAAAGAGACTTTTCGTGCTTATTTATGAAAGATTGGGGACTCAGGAAAATCTTAAAAAAGATTGAGGACCTAATCGATTCTTAATTTAAAAGTTGGGGACTTTTGTGGAATTAACCCTTAACCAAAAAACCGCCGAACCTGGTTCTTTCAGATGCGTTCTTCTCTCACCCCACACCCGCGATTTTTGTATAGTGAACCCTCAAACAAAAATTCGATCCTCCCCTCCCCCCCAATCTTCTATCATGGTGCTGCCGGTTGCTCACAAAATTTTGGATCTTAGGCCGTGTTTTAGTCTCTAATCTGATCCAAAATTATCTATGTGAATTGACTTCATTTACAACGGGATTGCACTATGGAAACCTAATCTGGAAAATTTTTCCCAAAAGCTCTGAGAAATTGAAATTGAGGGGAGAAGGAAATGGAGTAGCGGAGGACTCTGTGTGGTTATTTTGTTAATACACTTAGCAATTTGTACAAATTGACTTCTACTAGGCCAAGACGGTAAGAAAGAAAAGAAGTGGGGTTGTTTATTTTGATCAAAATTGTCAGAATTTTTGTTGTTTTCTTTTCCTTTACCTTTCTTTTTAGATTAGATTTTTAATAGAATAGCAAAAAAAAAAAGGAACCAACTCTCAAATGCTTGCAGTCGTCCAAAGTAGCCATTCGAGGCAGCAGAGTGAAATGCCGACGTGGGCTCTGTTTGCAGACGGGGGCCAGGGGGACGGTTTTTGCTGTCCTCCTCCGGCGACTGCTCTGCTCCGGCCGCCGGTTAATTTTCGCCTTCCTCGGGTTCACGGGAAGCTGAACGCCATTTTTGAAAAGGAGGGGATGGGGGTTTGTTTTATTGGAGGTGGAGCCCAATCGCCACATGGACATATCTGGTTCCTGATTTGGAACCCCGTTTTGATAGAAAAACTCCCATCTCGATCGTGATATATGACTTTCGCAAATTTCGACGTTTAGAATCTGGTTGGGCCCAACTGCTCGTAGAAATCTCACGATTATGGGAACTTTAAGTTTCAGCCCTTTCAGGGAGAAAAAAAGAAAAAAAAATGAAAAGGTTTCGGCCCCACTGTTAGGTATTGCCAGCTTGTTTGATGGTAGATCCCATGGCCGCTTGTCTATAGGACGTCTTATATATAGTTATTTAATAATTTTTCGTCACATATATAATAATTCCGTCAGATATATAGTAGGAGATTAGATACTTCACATCGAGGATGTGTCCTTTTTTGTCAAAGAAGTAAAAATAAGAAGGCAATTATATATGAAAAAATTTTTTGACTATGTAGATGTTGCACACTATAGTGCTTTAACAATTAAATTGTTATATTGAGCAATATTAGTACCTACCAAAAAAACAAAAATGTATTCCTTCAAAAAAAAAAAAAAAATTGAGCGTCGCTAGTAAATAAAATTATTTACATTTTTTTAGATACAAGGTGAAGTAGGGAGGGGAGGGAAATTAGGGAAAGAATGCGTGTGATCTGAACTCAGGATTTTCTACTCAAAACGTGAGCATCTAACCACTGCAACACAATTATATCACAACTTATTTACAATTTTTTTAAGTATAATTACGATCTTTTTTCCCATAATATAAATGTGTGTAGATATTAGTTTTACTAAAATACAGTGCAAAGAAATCTAAATTAGGTAGAACTTATAATAAGTAAAATAAACCTCTATACAAAAAAATCAAATTTGAAACCTCTAAGTTTTAGGGATTCAGCCCCATCATTGACTAGGGCTCAGGCCCCCATTTAAGAACAAAAAGCAAATTATACCTACAAAGGGGAAGGGAAAACCACAGTTTAAGAAAAAAAAATTTATTGTTTTTTTTTTTTTTCTCTTTTGGATTTTTAGACTTCAAATGACTTGAATACAGGGCCAATTACAAATTATAAGTTATAATACTATGCATTATTCGCATTTTGAGTTATAGGGCGAGAGATTGACGTTTCTTGCGTGAAGAGTCAAGATTATGGGTATTTATAAGAATCTTTTGATTGTTGTTGTTATTTTCTTCTATTCTATTTCTATTTATTGATTAAAATAAATGAAAAATTGAGATTTATGCATAGTTAAAAAGATCTCTTACGGAAACAGCTTGGTAACCCCATGCGGAGTACTACCACGGATCCCTTCCATGTTGGTCCATTTTAACGGGTTGGTAGGTTAATTACCAACCTGCTGACAGGAGAACAAAATTGAGTACGTATAGTTGTTGGCAACGGCTGGATGGATGAAAGATTGATTTTTAAACGGATGGCTTCATAAATTAAATGCTACACACGCCTCTTGGATTCATACAATCTATGAATAGTTTTTTGATGCATTTTCCATCTTATTCAACTATTAGTTAAATTACAGATACGACTCACTATGAGGTCGTTTAATGATCAAATTTATTTTGAAAACATGGACGAATATATGGTGATATAGTGAAATTAAAAGGAAAAAAATAACAACATGGTGGAATTTTGATTTAAATTTATTATTATTGAGCACCAAATTAGATGAAATAAGAAATTACGGATTTTATTAAGGACACAATTGATCTAATACACAAAGGTTTGGTTATCAGTAAAATGTCACAATGCAAAATTGGAATTTACATAATTAATCTTTGTAATATTTTTATGGGTGGTATGCTTATAGTTAGATTTATTTTATCAGCTTGTATTAAAATTTATGTTGAAATCTTTTTAAAACTCATTACATATTTTTCAATTTCAAAATAGTGTCAACATTATTTAAAAAAAAAAAAAAGTAAAAATGAAACCCGTGATTCATATCCAAATTACAGGTAAAACCACCAAAACCATCAAATTGTAAAAAAAAATGATAAAACAAGAACCGAACTGACAAAATAGCAACGACCATTTCAAGGAACAGTGGCATTTGATGAGTAGTATTCTAGCACATGCAAGCCACATGTGTCATATGGTACTATACTATATGACACATATAGTATTAGAAAATTTTCAGACATTTGATTGCCTTTCTTTATATTGTTAGGGTAGGATTAGGATTTTACAAGAGAATTCCTTCTTCCTCTTTAGTTTTTATTTTTTTTTAATTTTAATTTTATTAATTTATTTATTTATTGGGATATTTTTTTTTTTTTTTGAAGTATTTACTGGGGTTGTTGGGACGGGGCTACAAGAGTGTTGACTGTAGATGTTGCCACGTTTGGTCCCTTGCTTGCGTGAAGGTGGCTCAAGGTTTGATCGACAAAGGTCCATCGAAATGATATTTTTTTTTTTTTTTTTGTGGAGCAAAATTCGCGTATTATTCAGACCACGAATCGGGGAGTGGGTGACCGGAGCAAACAATTCACGTGATTTGATTTTTAAATATTCACAAATCAGAAACATTGACGCCGATTTTCACATGTACGCAAATAAAATTGAAACGGGTTAATTATTAATTATATGCATCCAACTTTATGTCATTTTCACATTTACACAAATAAAATTGAAACGGGTTAATTGGTCTGGTCTAAAAAGCATTTTTACCTATTAATTTTTTATATTAACTACTCACAAAAAACTTTTCTTTGCGAAGAATATCCCTACTATCAAAATAAACTCACAAAACCTGTCAACTAATGTTTAGAAACTAATATTTAAGAGTATTATTGTCCGATGGCTTTTCCCGCTAAAAAAAAAATTAGGCACCTGCCCAGCATTAGAATATGTAGTTACTCAATTATGGAATACTAGATTTTGCAATAAAAATAAAAATTGAATCATATATGAACTTACGTTTCTTACAACTTTACATAAGAATAACCTTTTATAGAAAATAAATCATATACACAACTTCATTCAAAAGCCTCTCAACACATAATTTGCGAAATATGTATTACATTGAAGAAAAATCTTGGAAATATAGTATGATCTTACTGGTGATTTGTAGGTGATTACCGCTACGTGGAAACATAATTATAGGTTTTGTAGGCTGACATAACTACCTTGGAAAAATCTTGGATGTTTTTGGCAAAGAAATGTCATTTGGAAAGTAGTCAATGCCAAAAATTAATAAATAGGGATAGTTTTGTAAAATCCAATCAAAGATAAAGGACGTTTAATGTCAATTAGCCAATTGAAACGTGTAAACGTGTGAAAATGATCTCCAGCTATACGTCTAGCGATATAATCTCGATACACATATGGTGACAGATCGGAACTAGTGTAACGTGTGTATTTCACATTTACACAAATAAAATTGAAGTATGTAACGTGTGTGCTTATGTATGTTCGGATGAAAGATTCATCGTGAAAGCTTGTTGTAGTTTTAGCAAGTGCGCAAGGAAAGAATAATTATCCTAGTGGGAAGGCAATGGCAAGATTTGATAACTAAATTTGCAAAGTCAACGATAAAAGCCACGTAAAGACCTCTACTTGAAGTTTAAACCTTACACATTATATGTAAAAGATAGTTGATGACTCCGTTCAATTCTACATACTCATATCATATTTATGAGCTTTTATTGATAACTGTGTTGTTCTTTCTTTCCGGTCGGGTAAATCAGCACGATCCTAGTAATATGTTTCATGGAATTATCAAAAGATAGGGCATGCGCTTTCTACAAACACTTCCCTACAAACAGTGGCGGAGCCAGCGTTTGAACTCTAGATATATGCACAAAATGAAAACAAAAGTTACCAAAAAAGCTCATCATGAACATGTTCCAGCATTTCTGTTTCCAAAAAAAAAAAAAACATGTTCCAGCCTTTCCTTTTTCCCCATTATGAAACATATTGTTAACATTTTTTAAATTTATCCATAGAGTAAATATGATTTATATATATGAATTCCTTTCAAGCACTTCCCGAAAGTTTTATTAAAAAACTTCTTTCTCATGTAGCATATATGGATGTATACTATGTAGATTTAAAATACACATGATTTAAATTTAAAATACGTATGTCTTACATCTATACACGCCACATGAGGTGGAAATTTTTTAAACAAAACTTTCAGAAAGTACTTCAAAATTTTCCTTATATATATATATATTTCCTTTAATTTATTTCCTTATATATATAGTCATGTACCTTTTTTTTCCCGTAATGTTTATGAAGTTCAAAATAAATTAAAATACTAACTTATCACATTACACAAATAATATGGCTAATAATTAATTTCTTATTTAAGAAGTGTTATGTAATTTTTATTTTTATAAATTTTAAAGTAATTGAAAAATTATGTGTTTCAAAATTTATGTATTATTATCAAAAGTTCAAAAGAAATTATGTATTGCCAAAGAAAAATTTTCTTTAAAAACACTTAAATATACATATAAAATTAGTTACTTTTGAAAAGAGGAAAAAAGAAATAAAAAATATGAAATATAAAGACAATATGATTTACAGCCATTCATGAAAAAAAAAGGTAATGAGAAAGTAGATAAGAATTCTGCAAAAAAGACAAAGAAAACAATGAAAAAAATGAGCATTAATGAGGGGGGAGGGGGAGAAAGACGTGGACGCACAGACACTTGGTAGAAAAAGATGAGATAATTTGGAAATGAGATAATAATTAATTAACAATAAATTAAAAAAAGAAAAAGCAAAAGTGTTAGTTTCTTGGGCCATGTGTTAAAAAGTCTGACTTTTCCCCTTCCCCTTATTCCTCTCTCTGCTGCGAAGACCGAAGAAGAAGCTGCCATTTCTGCATAAGCTTAAGAACTTCATAATTTAAAAAAAAAATTTCTGGAAAGGTTGGGTATGTAAGTGCACACCTGTGCACCCTGTAGCTCCACCCCTGCCTACAAAGTGTAGCATCACAATTCTAAGCTGAACTTTTGATGCATTCTCTTTTCTCTTTTTTATAATGGGAAAATGAAGCATCATTTTTTACTTTTATAAATGATTGAATACTATGTCAATAATTAATTAGTTGACTGCCATCAGGACGGCGGAGGGGGTATTTTCTTGTCATATAAAATAATAATATCCGCTTAGTTTGTAGAAAAAATAGATGTAACAAAATGGGGGAAAATGTTTTCTAGAAATAATAGTAGTTTATTTTATTATTATTATTATTTTGGTGGGAATCGGTAAAAATAATAGAAGTTTAAATTTTGAAAATATAATATCTTATATATAGTTTCTTTTTTTGGAAACCATATCTTTTTGATATTACAAAGAAGATTATAGGTGTGGGGAATTCAATCATTGATCAAAGGTTTAATAATCTAATTAGGATGCCATTAGACAAAAGAGGTTTTGGCAACTATATCTTATATATAGTTAATTAATGATATACGTAGCATATTATTTGTATTTTTAAATAAAAAATTCAATAAATAATTTATAAAGTAAAAATTGTATCTCTCCATTCTTTTCAAGGAATAGTTCCTCTTATTTCTTTTGTATTTTTTCCCTCTCCTTTTGGGCTGCTTTTTTATCTTTTCTTTTCCTTTTCCTTTTTTTTTTGTTTGGGTGGGGGTGGTCCCAAATGTAACAGTAGATGTTGCCAGGTTGGTGCCTTGATTGCGTGAACATGGGTCTTGGGTTGCTCGACAAATGTCCAAGGAAATTAAATGACATAAAATGGGGGCATAATAATTTTTTTTTTTAATTCGGTAGATTGTAAATATGTGTTGATAGTTGTTTGGGGCGGGGGGGTGAATTCCTGTACAAATACCGCGGGTATAACCAAGCGAACATCATAATCTATGAATACGAGATATGAGGAATATCTAAAGATCCGTAACTATAGACTCAAATTGGATCAAAATATAGGAATACAAAGTAAACACCATTTATTTTGATCCTTCGAATGATGGTGTCCATGATAGGGGCAGTTTTTCTACGGAGTCTGATCGAACTCCTGTATGAAACTTGAGAGTTAATAGAAAATAGTCAAGTCACATAGAGTGAGACTTTCAAATATTTTCTTCTTCCTAGCTATCCACATGTGATAGACCGTCGAGACAAGTGCAATCCTATTCATTGTAGCATAATAAGATGTCTCCCAACTCTCTCTTTAAACACCTTTAAGTTCATTAGGAATAGTAGACATGATTCTAGATATTCCCAACTATTTTTGACATTTCTCCAAACAATGTAGCTAACTGGGCATTCAGAGAATAAATTTGAACACATTGTGCAAATTGTGTCAATTACAAGATACAAGAGTCTATCCTTACTAGCAATTCAAAGGATAAACGAATGCTTTAGAGTTATCTATGATTTCCAAACATCTGCGGCCCAATTCTTCTTGGTCTCCTTCGGTCTAAAGAGTAAAATACTCATAAGCATGTGATATATACAAAAATGCTCTTGTACTTTCTATTGGCTTATCTTGTTTTGTAGTTTTGTCTTTGCAACAAATTAAAGGATAAATAATCACCAGGCATCTAACGAGATTATATCGTTAGATGCTTATGTATTAGGAGATTATTGAGAGCCTCTCAATAATATTCTACCGTATAAATATCTAATGCCATAAATTCCGCCAGATATGTAACGGAAAACCATTTTTTAATATTCATAAGCATGTGATATATAAAAGTACTCTTGTGCTTTCCATTGCCGCAGCCTTTAAAATGACAAGTTGCGCGGGCCACTTTTTGTCATTTTCACATTAACCCAAAGTAAAAATTGAAGTGCGTACCTATCACACCCCCGGTGGCCCCCCAAAAAAAAAACTAAAATAAATAAATATATAAAAATTGAAGTGTGTAACACGTGTGCATATGTACGTCCGATGAAAAGGATTCATCGTAAAAGCTTGTCGTCGTCGGAATTTCACTTGTAATAAAGAGCGCCTAGCCAGAGTGTTTGGATAGAATTTATTATTTGTTAGATTATAATTTATTATGTGGCATCATTTTATTAATTGTTTTTTGTAAAAAGTAAAAAATTACGGCTTGACTTTTACTTTTTAACTTTTTGAAAAAAGTAAAAATAATACAATGATGTCGTGTGACAGATTATAATCTGAAAGTAACACTAGTGACAATGCACTGACAAGATTTGAAAACTACATTCTTAAAAGTCGAATGTAATCAACACAAACAAGGCCTCTGCTCAAAGTTTGGAGTTGACACGTGTCAAATGTAAAAAATTAACTAAGTTCAATTCTAAATACTCATATCATGTTTACGAGCTTTACTGATAGGCTATATTTTTCACTCTTCACGGTCAAGTAAATTAATGAGACCCTATTAATATTTTATAAAATGAAAATGTTCAAAAACCGACGACACTATAGCATTTTCTAAAGATCTTAGGGCATGAGCATTTTGTACAAACACCAAGAAATTCTAAAGCAAAAAGTTTTGATGCATTGTATTGACTATTGAGCATCATTGTCGACTTTATAAAGTTGACTAGGTCTATTCTTTCTCAGTATATTGCTAATGATTGAAAATTATGTTAAAAATGACACAAAAAGTAAGAAATTTTAATACAGATATCTGTAATAATTATTTCAAAGTGATGTATGTGTACAAAAATAGGACCATGATTGTATTTAATGTTAAATACAGCATAATTCATTTTTTAAAAATTTGAAGGCCCCATGTGACATTTTGTATTTGTCTTTTAAGCTTTATTGAGAACATTGAGTATCTAATTTATACATGGAGAATTACTGAATGTTGATATGGTATTTACTGCTAAAGACAATGGTATATTTGTTCGGATTAAATAATTATTTATTCTTTTTGCAGCTGTTTTGAATATATTCTCTATGCAAATTGCAATTTAGTACAGAATCTTTAGTAATAATTAATGAACGACCGTAGGACGTGAAAAGATCGATTCCAACTTTGAGACGTTATAAAATCAAGGTCTATGGTAGAAAGTCAATAAGTACTTTAAAGTGTTTTACGTTATTCTTGGGCAACTCACCGAGTACAAAAACATACTTAGAGCATCTTCAATGCACAAAGTCTTGATGTATGGTCCAAAAAAGAGAGATAGGCTCAAAAAAAATTCGTGGACCCTATATATTTTTAATTTTTTTCTTTTAATCACTTTTCTCTCATATACATCACTTTTTCTTCACTTTTTCAGTTTTCCTCCCTCGTATTCCGTCTAAAGGCCTATTTTTGGACCTTCATCTAATAATTTACTACTACTATTTTATCATTATTTTGAATTTCTATCTATCTCTCTTATCTTTTTCACATTTCCCTCTCTTTTTTTACACCTCTTTCGACCAACATTCAATTAAAATAATCATTTTCTCTCTATCTCTCTCTTCTATACCACCCAAAACTTTGACATTCCCATTTGAGATGATCTTAAATCTTTAAGGATTATTATGTTACATTCTCAGTTCATTTCACACCCACATCATACTTGGAATATAGCAGCAACTGTATTATGGATAAAAATGTTCCCCCACAAAAGAAAAAAATTTCTCAACACACTGAACTTTTTTTTTTTTTTTTAAGTCATGTGAAAGTTTATAAACTAATTTAATATATAAAATATAGTTGATAACACATTCATAATTACATTTGTTTCTATCACGCTGTTATATGGTTTGTCTTCAGTGACATGATGATTCCTTCTAATGATCAATTATTTTATTTTCTATTTTTCTTTTGATGTATTACTGACTCATTTAATCACGCATCTCTATCTACAGATTAAAGAATTTATAATCAATCCAACAAGAACTAAATTCCCTTTCGAAAGTAGCTTAAATTATAATTTAAGTAGTTGGTAACGTGGTTCTTAGAAATACATACCATTAACATATAAAAAATAAGAGAAATGTTATACTACCTTACTATCAATTATAATGTCTAAAAACCAAATAACCTGCTATGTCAAATGCATTCAGTATTTAGTGCCACACCTTTTTGTCACGCAATTAATACTCAAACGACGCACATGCCAATGAGGCTAGATAATTTGGTTAAGGGGCGTTCGAGACTTGGAAACTATAAGTCTCAAGTTTGATTCTCTGTAGATAAATTTTTTGTACTGTATTTTGTTAGGATACACATTTATACTGCTAAAATATATATTGTAATTATCTTCCCCCCAACCCCCAACCAAAAAAAAAAAAAAAAGAATCTCAAAAGATGTACATGAGTTGGACGCGTTTTCAAATACTTATTGATCGGCTCTATAAATGACTGAAAGTATATATTAGTGCCATCCCAAAGAGATGGTCAATCGTAAGTGCTCACTATTCAGTGTCACTCTCACATGTTTTGTCACGCACATAATTTTCAAAAAATAGTACTCCCTCAATCCCAACAAAATAAACCCAGTTTCTATTTTTATTTATATCAGATTATAGTCAATTTACATAAATAATATTGAACAATTAATTAATCTTTCAAATATATCCTTAGTTAAATAACTAATTAATTTTTAATGCATTAAATAGAACTAGTCTTTCATAGGAGTATATTAGACTATTAAGTGTGATTTTATATTCTCAACTACATTAAATCATATTTCTTAATATACGCTTAAGAAGCAGATGAACATATTTTTATAGGACGGAGGGAGTACATCGAATTAGGTATGATTACAAATATTTATTGCTTGATCATTTATATAAACGGGGTTTAACAATTAATTTATTTTCCAAATATGCCCTTAGTCCAACTACTAATAATAAATTTATAATAATGCATTAATGACTATGTTGACTAAATAAAAAGTGATTTAATATTGAATAAGGGTATACTAGAGGAAGTAAGTGTAAATTTTATATTTCCAATCACCCTTATTCCTTAATTTACGTGAAAGTTGATATGAGTCTGTTATATAGAGAAAAACTTAGGTACAACGGATATACTAGGTCATATATCTAAGCAATAGTTATACTATATGTCATCAAATATTTCTATGTCATTTCATTTAATATTATTATTTTTTATTAATGGCAAGTTATTCTCATTTAATGACGGTGAATATTTTTTACTACATTCTTCTCTCTTGATACATGCTATTCTCTCTCTAGTGTCTTTTTTTTAATGTTTCTATGCACTACTTATGTCAATTACCACTTTGTTCTTTAAATGTATAAATTAATTATTCGCTCGCCGATTTTGACGTTTTCATGCACTCGATTTTTAGCGGTAATTGGAAATATAATTAACAAAGGCATGTTGTTCGAAATATTATTCAATTAAAATTATTTTGACTGCTTAATTTTAAAATAAATTTTACTATGAATTGGCATTTCCATTTCGCTTTCATTTACTATAAAATAAGATTGTAATCGAATAATATTTTAAACGACATGCCTTTGTTAACTATATTTACAATTATCGCTGAAAATCGAGTGCAAGAAACGTCAAAATAGGCGAGAGAGTAATTAATTTATTTATACAGTTAAAGAAGAAAAGTGATAATTGACATAAATAATGCATAGAAATATTAAAAAAAAAAACTAGGCAGAGAGTAATATATATATATATATATATCAAGAGAGGAGAATTAGGTGACTCTCGCTATTGGATGGAGAGAGAGGAGAGAGAAAAGTGAGGTGAGAATGAAGTAAAAAATATTCACTAACATTAAATGAGATTGATTTGTCATTAATAAAAAAATAATATTAAATGAAATTGAAATTAAATAAAATGACTTGAAAATATTTAATGACATGTAGTATAACTATTGGTTAAATGTATCATCCACTGTACGTAAGTTTTTCTCATTTTTGTGGACGGATGGAGTATATCTTTCCGTCCGATAAAAATTGTCCACCGTTTTCACGAGGCAAGGTCTAGAGGTAAAACGTTATATCATTCTTTTTTGGTGTGCCTATCATTTCAGAGCAACGATCGTACTTTATTTCCATTGTCAGAGGACAAAACTCGTGACTCTGGTTTTGAACTGATACCATTAACTGCAAAATTCCCATACTTTTCCAATTTCTCAGTTAATGTATTAAATTTCAATTTTCTGTATCAAAGTTAGTTTTTATGTAATGATGTATTCTTAATTTGTCTCCATTCAAAGTCCCTCTCCCTCAGTCTTTATCTATATATTGAATTCTCTTGAGATAAAACTCAAGAAAACTACAATGGAGCAGCCCCAAAATGATGTCCTCAATCAGCATTCCTTGTTTCAGCCACCATCTCTGCCATCGCTGCCGCTGCCCCATGAAGCAAGCTCCGAACTTGAAAAGGTGCTCTCCGACACCAGTTTGCCGCGGCTAAAGCGGATGCGAATCGCGTGGTGGATTGAGATGAGGCTACTGTTTCGGCTTGCTGCTCCGGCGGTCATGGTGTACTTGATTAACAATTCCATGTCCATCTCCACTAGGATCTTCTCAGGCCACCTCGGAAATCTCGAGTTTGCGGCAGCGTGTCTCGGCAACCAGGGAATTCAGTTATTTGCCTACGGCCTCCTGGTACGTACGGCCATAACTCTTGTGTTTTATTTACAGAGAAATGCTACCTGTACCATTATTTTAACAGATACGATGTATTAACATTAATCAGTGAATTCTTACATTTAATATTAATGCAAGAATTCACCATTGGTATCACGTGTCCTCTCTCTACTCTATTACTCCAGGCAATCAGTGACTGTCAAGTGGATACAAGGGGTTAATTTATTATTTAAATTGAGAACTTATACACACTTGTCTTGTATTTTTATTTGTCTGGAATATCGAGTTTTCGATACTAATAGGGTCGTGGAGTTTTTCCCAAGATACATGGTATCAATCTCTGAATTCGTGTAATGCTAAAAATGGGTGGTTTGCAGCTAGGGATGGGCAGTGCGGTGGAAACGCTATGTGGACAAGCTTATGGTGCGGGTAGATTCGAAATGTTAGGTCTCTATCTTCAGAGGGCGACTGTGGTTCTTTTCTTGTTTAGTCTGCCAATCACCCTAGTCTACTTATTCTCCAAACAACTCCTTATCTTCATCGGAGAATCTGAAAACGTCGCGTCGCTAGCAGCAATATTCGTCTACGGTCTCATCCCCCAACTTTTCGCGTACACGGTTAACTTCCCAATACAAAAATTCTTGCAAGCACAGTGTATCGTGGCCCCAAGTGCTTACATTTCATTGGGCACTCTTGGGGTGCATCTATTCTTAAGCTGGGTTGCTGTGTACAAGATTGGTTTGGGGTTGATAGGGGCATCTTTGGTGTTGAGCCTTTCTTGGTGGATCATTGTTTTAGCTCAATTTTTGTATATTTTGTGGAGCCCAAAATGTAAGTCCACTTGGAATGGGTTCACTTGGGAGGCTTTTACCGGCCTTTGGGAGTTTGTCAAGTTGTCTATTGCTTCTGCTGTTATGTTGTGTTTGGAAACTTGGTACTTTCAATTATTAGTGTTGATCGTCGGACTCCTCGAGAATCCCGAGCTTGCGTTGGATGCACTTTCAGTATGGTAAGTCAGAATCGACTAGATACTCGATTAGTTGCGTCACGTGTTTCTTATATTTGGTTCCATCAAGTACTATATACTTGACAACATTGATGATTCTAAGTTAACAAAAATTAAACAACATTCAAAAGATTCTTTAAGTGAAATTCTTGATTTGATTTTCACTTTTTGCAGCACGTCAATAAATGGCCTGCTATTCATGGTTTCAGTTGGGTTCAATGCAGCTGCAAGGTAAGTTAATTTGTTACACCTATAAAAGAGAATTGAATAAGACTTGGGAGTACTAACATTTGAACAAAGTTAAAAATTTCGTTCTCTTTATTGTCGAGTTATATTCAATATTGTGGATCAAGATGCACGTACTCTAAGCACATTATGCTCATCATGTCCTACTATATTCGAGAAGATAAAAAAGGGGGAAATTGCATCTTGTCTGGTATATGTCTTTGGTTAGATCTAATATTGTGTCCTTTGAATTAGTGTTCGAGTGAGCAACGAGCTTGGAGCAGGAAACCCAAAGGCAGCGGCTTTCTCCGTTGTTGTGGTTAACTTGGTTTCGTTTACGGTGGCAGTAGTGGTAGCATTATTGATTTTATGGCAACGCCAAAATATTAGTTACATATTCACGGAAGGTGAAATAGTAGCAAAGGCAGTCTCAGATCTTTCTCCATTCTTGGCTGTCACTCTCATTCTCAATGGCATTCAGCCAGTCTTGTCAGGTAATAATTTATCTTCTGACAAAGACTGACCTATTAAACTCATATTCTACTTGCCTTTCCTTCGTTCAACATTTGCTTGTCTTATTTACATATTTAATTCATTTTCTTCATTCTTTTGGTAACCTGTCACTTTTTGGTTTCTATAGGGCCTTTTCTTTAAAGAGAATAGTAATGTGTCAGTATCTCTTATGTGTAGAAGTGTTGCCAACTAGTAGGTTTTCAACATGGGATTAGGTAATTGTAATCGTAGATAAACATAAACATTATTTTATTTCATTATGAGGAATAGATAGGAAGAAATAATAATTAGAGTCTTTTTCAGTATTCTGTCAAGTTATGCTCGGTCGAGCATGTCAAATTAAATATTGATCGTTATTGTTTCTTAGTGCGATGTTTCACTTGGTATGTATGGCTTTTGTGAAAAATAATTGAAGGGGTGGCTGTTGGTTGTGGATGGCAAGCATTCGTTGCCTATGTAAATGTTGGGTGTTACTACATTGTGGGAGTTCCAATAGGTTGTGTTCTTGGATTCAAATTCGGCCTTGGTGTTAAGGTAACAAAATTCTTTTCTATTCTTAACCAACGATTTGTAATCTGACACATATATACACATCTAACCATTTGGGTATAATACCCATTTTCCTATCACGTCTGATCAAGCTTTAAATATCTTCAGATCGAGCAAATGTATATTAAGTAGATATTTATTGTTGCAGGGAATATGGTCGGGCATGATTGGTGGAACACTGATGCAAACCATCATTTTGGTTTGGGCTACACTCCGAACTGATTGGAGCAAAGAGGTAAAACTGTTAAATACTATACAATCTACTTCACTCACATTAGCTATGTATTTTTTATTTTCCCTTCCCCAAAAGTGTTACCTCATATTTTGGACTACCATTAACAAAAAGGTTACCACTTTTTTCAGGTGGAGAAAGCAAAGAAACGTTTGGACAAGTGGGAAGACATAAAAGAGCCCCTTCTTAAGGAATGAGTGTGTGGTTGGAGAACGTTAGATGCAACATCAATAATGTGTCTTCTCCTGTGCTCTTCCGATCTCTTTTTATGAATTATACGAGAGCATTTTAGTCATCATATCTTCTACAAGTTTTCTTATGCATAAATTTGTCGTTTGTCAGATTCTGATTTATAGACAATCAACAAAAGAATTTGGAAATTCATCATATTTGCTATCAAAATTAGAACGCGTGATAGATTCGTGCTATATTATGTGCAATGTATATAATCCTTTTTGAAAGATTTATGAGCAAACAAGGACGTTTCTCGGTATGATACAATATATCCCATAAGCTTCCGGAAGTTTTTAAACACTACTCATCTCTCAAATCTGTGCTATGCAATTGGAAAGATAATTGAAGAAAAGTTTGAATTTTTGAAACATTTTTGATAATTTTCAACCCATCTTGATTTCCAAACAAAATTACTAACAATAAAATCATGAACGTTTCCTGCATTTTAACCTATGTATAGTCCTTGTTGAAAGAAAAGCTCGACATCTTTTAGTTAAAACTTTAGTATAAGTTAAAAGTTTTCAGTATAAATTAAAAGTTTCCATCACAACTTACCTTTTACCGTAAAGACTTTATCTTTTCAAATATGGTGAATGGCAGCTTTGATTCCATCCCTTGATGCTAAAACTTTTAAACAAAAAATTGCTTCCTGAGGATGGAATTACAGTAATAAATTAATAATGTTTGCTTTTATATTTATTTAATTTTAAGTTAAATGGTATTTTGATTTTTTTTACTTATCTTTAAGCTGTCCCCCAGAACATCCTTTTCCCCTTCACATGGTAATTAACGTCAATTAGGCTTTCAGTTAATATTTTATTTTGTTCCATAGGCAGTGGTTTATTTGTTCGAATTAAATTAGATAAAGTAATTACTTTGTAGCTTTTTTCGAAAGGAAATATTCTTCTGCCGTGACAGTCCTAAACTTGATTTTGTGAGGAATCAGAGCATCTCCGTTTGACAACTATTTATTAATTGGTTAGTGTTATAAATTGATTTAAAATTTAAATTTTGTATAGGTGTCATCACGTAATTATGCCATGTGAAATTAATTGTTAAAAGGGTTAATTTCGCAAATAGTCCCCAATCTTTCAGTTTAGTCTCGATTTCATCTCCAAACTTTGTTTTGTCACCACAGCCCAAACCTTTGATAAATATGCACAAATCGTCTATTTTTACACTATTCCACCAAAATTTTAACAAAAAAACGATTATAGCTCCTTAAACTTTTTAATTTTTTTTAAAAAATGATTGAAAATAATAAAAAACTCACAAACCAACCCACCCCACCCCCCCTTCGCCGGAATTCCGGCGGCCCGGAACTCCAGTAGCCACAATAGGGGGAGAATCCCTCCATTTGTGCTACTCCAGCAGTACAAATGCTGCAGAATATTTCTGCCATTTCCAACAACATATGGTGCCAATGGGGGGAATTTTCCCATTTCGCTGCCATTTTCCCCACTTGTGCTGCTCTGGCAGCGCAAATGCGGCCGAAAATGACAACAAAATTACTGCCATTTCCAGCAGCATATGCTGCCAAAATGGAGGGGAGAAACCCCCCTCCCCCCATTTGTGCCGTCGAAAATGGCAGCAATTTTACTGCCATTTCCAGCAGCATTTGGAAGGGGGAGCTTTTTAGGCCCCATTTTGGCAGTCGGAGTTCCTGCTCCAGCGGCAGGCCACCGGACTTCTGACAAATGGAGAAGGGAGGGAGGGGTGGGTGGGTGGGTGGGGTTTTTTATTATTTTCAATCATTTTTTCAAAAAAGTTTTAAAAGTTAAAGGGGGTATAATCGCCGTTTTGTTAAATTTTTGGTGGAGTAGTGTAAAAAGGGACTATTTGTGTACATTTATCAAATGTTGGGGCTGTGGGGTGATAAAA
>CAVNYN010220494.1:0-33145 GCA_963692815.1 Nyctanthes arbor-tristis
AGTTTGTAAAAGATTCCTGTGAAAAGTTTCATTAACGCCTAATTCTCTCAAATGAAATATTACCGTATAAACACATGGACTCCGCATTGTCTCCATAGAAAATTGGATATACACACTAATGTAATTTGTTATGATTCGAGGTTGGCATCTCCTAATTACATAGGTTCGATTTGTATTGGGGCCAATCGCATAGGTCTAACATATATTAGTTTACTTTGGGCTGACCCAAGGTCATTGCAAAGAGCAATCTCAATAGTGGTCTGAATAATTAACCGTATATACGTTTGGGATCATGTAGAGGAGGACATGGGATTTCGTACTTTTGTGTTCTTAAGGTTCAGTGCCGATTTCTTAATATAAGGTCTCTTAAATATATCAAAAAAAAAAAAAAAAAAGAGAGAGAGAGAGAGACTGTTAAATATATTGTCATAATAGCATTTTGTGGTACTTGAACTAGATTTATTGTTTGATAACTTCATGGGATCGATTTGTATGATTAATTGGGTTATGTGGTAATTCATGACCTACTTAATTTTCATGATAATCAAATCACGGTCGGTTTTGTCATGAGGCATAGAAGGCGTGGGCTTCGGGCACCCAGATAGAGGAGGCGAATTTTCATTTTCGGTAATTCCCAACCCTTAGCTCTTCTTCTTTTTGTATTTAAACATAATGTAATAATTAAAAAATTGATTGAACAATTAAATTCTAAATGTTTAATATTTATGGTTCTAAAACTACAAGAAGGATATTGTTTGAGACATTGAGTAAGTAGTCTTTTGAATTTTTTGTTAGCCTTATTATTTGTTTACAATTTACAATAGTTAACTCTTATTTGATCGAATTTTATTAGTTTATGCAATTATACCTTGTTGGTCTAATTTATACTCAAACAAAAATGTTAATCGTTAATGAGTTTGTGGTGATATAAGTAATATATACATATATATGAAATAAACAAAATATTTCTTTTGCTATTAATTAAGTAGCCCTTGCTCGGGAAAAAAACCATCAGGGTGCTAACTTGTGAATTTGCCTCAACTTGTACTTCAAACGATATAAGTAATAGAATCGGCACTAAATCAAATAGACACATCAAAAGAGATGCTTTATGAGTTGTCATATAAGCGGACTTTATATTAAGAAATTAGCACTAGTCTTAAAGGAACAAATGATCTCGTGAGTTATGGTGTTGGGAATAATAAAAAATTTTAACCCAAGCACCGTGCTCATGTGTTAAAATGAGCACCCCCTCACAATGAAATGTTCCCACTGCATGGGGGCCACCCTTGTGTGAGTGTATGCTCATTTTAACCTGCGAACACAGTGTTCGAGTGAAAAAAAACTGTAAAGATAATAGAGTTTGATGCCGTATTACTTTCCTAAATTTTCACATGGAAGACCTTATATATATTTATATATATATATATTACTAATGTAAATATATGGACTATGAAATTGGTATAACTGCTCTTGGTAAACTATTTAGAAAGAAATTAATTAGATTTTATGGATGTTTGTAGATGTGCCACATTCGAACTTGGAAGGGAGACATTGCCAAGCTTTACAAGCTATGACTAGCTACGTATCTTTTGCATAAAATATACGTTTCAAAGGCGTCTTAAATTTTAAGGGGAAAAATGGAAGGGAGACATATCAAATCACGTGAATTTTAGTCCCGTGTAAAGTATATGATTTGTTTCAAATAATCATCATGACATAATATGTTTTCATATATATATATATATAAATATAATGAAGTTTTGATTCATAATTATTATTTTTTAAATGATAAAAAGTGTTAAATATTCTACTAATTAATTGTACTAATTAATTGGTACTCTCTTTGATCATCTTTTATGTTAGCTTCGTAGTTGTTGGAAATAATTGCTCTTTTCGTTATCATTAGTTGTAATTTCATTTTCCATGTTATGAATAAAATAACCCACTGTTATGGCCTTTAATTTAAAAAAACAAAATAAAATTTTCCAACATACATTAGCTAGTTTACTCGTATATTTCTCAGATTCACTGCAAGGAATCTCGAATTACATAAATATTTTTCAATTGCGTAGATATAAATGAATTTTATAACAATAACTATTTATAAACCAATGAATTTTAATAAAATGATAAGTGTGTCTGCAAGAGGGGAAAAAACAAAATTGATATTACTGCCCAGTGTATTTCATAAACTTCTCCAGGTTTTATAACAAAACCTCCTATCACATGTAATGCATGTGTATGCAGGCCACGTGTATTTAATACAAGTTATGTGTATTTTAAATACACGCGGCGTGCATCCACACACGCTACACAGGGTAAAAGGTTTTGTAATAAAACCTCCAAGAGGTTTTGGTAAGAGACTGTTATTATTATATATTTTATCTTCTTTTCCAAATGCAATAGTATTTGGTTTCCATTCCATCCCTTTTCAAAACTTCCCAACCTCTGTGAGGTGTATAGATCTATATCACATGTGTTTTAAATACACATAATGTGCATCCATACAAGTCATATAAAGAGAGAAATTTTATTACAAAATATTCGAGAGGTCTTTGAAAATTTCTCTCTATTATTATTATATATGTAAATTTAGGGAAAAGGGTAAAAAAATCCGAAATGGACATGACATGGTCTACTTGCGAATAGTAAAGGCACTCATTTTCTCTTACAGCAGCCAATTGGCAACATGCAGTACGTACATTCATTATCCACCTCTACTTATATAGCCGCCTCTTAACTTTCTTCTTACCTTAAGATATGATAATATAATTAGGTACATAAATACACGTACTAACGAACTTATATCTGTGTATATATACGCAACTACTGATATTCACTAATGCTTACATGATATATTTAAAAGAAAAAAAAATCAAATTTACTACTAGTGTGTTAATATCAACGAGTGTGGTTAGAATGAAATACAACGTTTGTCGCACCCCGGAATTAAGTGGTATGTTTTTGGTAGATATTAAAATTAAAATTGAATTAATTACATATTTTCTCTTCGTGATGAAATGAAATCCTAAAATGCAGCCTTAACAGTAAGTCAAATAATAAGTTATACCTAATTAATAATTAAGCATCTCAATTATTTTATTATTTATGGACCTTAATTATTGTTTCACATATGGCTGCTTCGTACATCACTCCCCTCCTTTAGGCCATATATAGCCGCCGGAAAACCCAAGCTTGCAAATGTGAAGTTCCATCCAATATCCATCCATCCATATACAATGCTATTTCTAGACCAAACCCACCAAGAATTTAGCTGACAAGTTAACAGAATGAGGATATTTAAGAGTACTTGAAACTCGAAAAGAAATCCTATACATAAAATGGAATTTTAAATTTTGGGTTCTAGCTCTTTACCATTTTTGTGGTTCAAGAAATACTAGGGGACAATATAATGCCTTCCTAATATATAACACATGTTCACAGCATAAGAAAACATAATGGATTAGTTGTTTTGTATAATTTCACCTACCGGCTAGGCAAATTCAGACAAATGTGTCTTAGTTTCTGTCTGGATATGAGCTAGTTACGACTAATATTGGATGTTGGCTTGTGAATGGGGTCCGACAATTTCTTTGTCTCTGATCAGCAGTCGTCTGCAAGTCATGATCTTTCTTCAAGTGTTTAATCATATGACATTTCAATTCTCATCCCATGGATAACAGTTCTATTTCCTCCGCCCAAAAATTCCACAAGAGACCAAAGACATGTCACACAGTTACACTAGAATTGCATGATCAATTCACTCTAATTTGATCAGATTCTACTCCACGTGCACAATTTTATTGGTGATGAAAAAATGATCATGTGATCATCATCACTCAATGAAACAATTAATGTCACTCTCCATGGAATTACATTGAACAGAAGATCAGTACTAACAATATGATGATCAGCAAATAACTTGTATATACGCGATATTCGATTGGCAAGAAACCCTAAGAACAAATATGTTAATGACCTCAAGAACCCAGTTATGATCCTTATGAAATTAAAACAGGGGTTAATTATAGCTATTGCATTGCCTGAAACAATAACAAGAAACAGTGTTTTATTACTTGACATAGGTTCTGCAATATATATAGTTTCAGATTAATTAATATTAGAGCGAAATTCAATAAACTACTAGTACTAGTGGTGGACATACATTAATATAATTAATGGTAGTACCTATTTATGTTTTGCCTATGTGCACTTGATTGTTTACTTGAACTGGTTGTAGTCCTTGTTGGCTTCTGAAAGAGTATTCCAATCCCATAATCTGTCAGGGAAGGCGACTTGAAACGAGCCGGGATTGATCATGTTGAGTTGCTGCTGTGACTGCAAAGTGGCGAAATGGGAGAGAAGATCGGCCGGCACATTGTTAGGATACTGCTGGTGATCGGGTTCACGAATATTGATCACTGAAGCTTGTTGGGAGCTGGAGTAGTTCACTAGTTTGTGAAGATCATCAACTGCATGATGATGAGATGAAGAAGAAGAAGAACCTCCTGCAGCAGCAAATAGATTAGGATGTTTTGATGATTGCTGTAACTGCATCATTCTATTGTCTAATTCTAGTGATGAGCTTGGATTTGGAATTGAAGTGGGCATGGAGACTAATGGATTCATGTTAAAAGAGTTGTGCTTTGGAAGGGCAAGAGAGGTCCCAATATCGGCCGTGCTACTACTCGCACTTGTTTCACTCATTTTTTCATCGGTTTGTTGTTTCTTGATGAGGGTACTCGTCGTCTGATGAGATCCTCTAGACAAAAAGCCCCGTGTGGGGAGAGATCGTGGTAGAGAAGGATGGTCTTCGACTCCAGCTCTTTTGTAGACACGGCAAAGAGAAATTTCAGCCTGAGAACACAAAGTCGAAGAAATTAAATCACCTTATCCAACATTGAACAACATCCATCAATTATGAGGAGTTCCAGAATATTTATGGCCCAAGGATCTTTATGAGTTTCGGAGTATTTAAAGAAATCACGCATGTTCCTAATTTATGTTTCTGCGGTGAACATTTAAGAACAATTGGGCACATAAAAACAGTGACGGAAACTGAGTTGTCAGTTCTTGTTCTTCATGCACCCAATGAAATTTTCTTTTCCCCTTCTCTTCTCCCCATTTGGGGATCTAAAACATCTGATGTTAATTCCCAGGTATAAAAGAAATAACCCAGCTTTGATTTGCGGGAGAAAAGACTATACATGAAAATTTCAGATGATGGTCTCTTGAAATTTAAAGAATATGGAATTTGTTTGGGGTTAATTTCTTGGATCAATCATCAAGATTTTTCATGAAAAAACTGCTTAGTTATTTATCAAGTCATACCTTTTGGAGTCTTTCAGTCTCATGCTGAGGCAGCCGGTATTCGTTCATGATCCAACTGGTTCGGATTCCTTTGGGAGCTTTTCCAGAGTAGAAAACCAGGGTTTTCTTGAGTCCAATAGACCGGAAGTTTTCGCTTCTGATCATCCTATCAGCACCAGTAGCCTTCCAATAACCCGAAGTGGTCACGCGATTAGGCCGATCTCCATTTCTGTACTTCCTATCTCTTGGAACATAAAAATACCATTCCTTCTCCCCTATTGCTGCCAAGGCTGAGATCAAAATCACATCACAAATTAATTAATGAAGAATTCATAATTAATCAACCCAACATCATTGATGCTCATCAGAAAGTAAAGGGCAGTAGTATTATTGATGGTTTTTTTTTACCAAAAAAATAAATAAATAAAGCATCATCCTAACAACCACAGCGTGGTTTTCAGGCCACGCTAAGGCTAGTTAAACTATAGTACTGATGATGATCAAGAAGGAGGAGGAGGAAGAGGAGATATAAATACCAGGAAGTTCCCAAGGGTCGTAGCGGTAAAGGTCTAGAAAAGTGATGAGTTCAACATTGAAGCGCTTGCCCTCTACCTTACGGCGAAGGTAGAATTCGACGAGCTCTTCCTCGGTGGGATGGAAGCGAAAACCAGGCATGACCATGTCGTGTTCGTGTTCATCTTGTTTATTGCTCTCTTCTTGATTACTCATGGCTGCTGCAATGGCCATAAACTAATTGCTCGCCCCCTCCCCACAAAGAAAACAATCTAATTGTTATGAGCAAATCAACAGCATATTTATATAGTCATCCAGCTGCAAACAGTGTACTTTCAAGAATTGTGGTGTTAAAGACTTACAAATTTGGTCTCTCTCTCTCTCTCTCTCTCTCTAACTCTCTCTTTCTCTCTCTAGACTGTAATTAGACATGTAATGGGAGAGGGAAGAGAAGAAAGAAGAAGAAAAGAAAAAAGGATTCAGTGGTAAAAGAGTAAATGGAAAGATCTACATAGCTTTCAGGGCCTACAAGGGGTTGCATTAAGGTGTTTTAAGATTAGAAAGGGACATCACAAATAGAGGAAAGGGTGGCCAAGTTTTCACAGCGGTGGGTTTGGAGCTTTCTTTATTCCACCATTTATTTTTTGCTAATTAATTATTTTTCAAGGTTTTATAAAGATTTTCGTCGAAAATTTTCTTGTCATTTTTTGCAATCTCGTTAGTTCTAATTCTGTCAGGTTATAATAAAGGGATCGGTTGGATGTATTTATGGCACAAAATTATAGCAATGATTTCAGTACAACCAAAAAAAAAAAATCAAATGTTTTTTTTCTTTTTCTTTTTTGAAAGGAAAAAAAACAAAGACAGTTAATAGTTGAATATGTATGGATTTAAAATGAACTCATTTGTTTGTGTAATTTATATCAAATCTAGAAAAAAATATTCATTTAGTGGAAGTCTAATTAACAAACATGCATAAACCTTACTTCTTGGTATGTACACTTGATTTGAATTTATTTATTTATTTATTTTAACCTTTATTTCTTTGCACTTATATATATATGAAAATGATCGAGAACCCACGACAAACTTTATAAGGTGCCCAAAGGTTCTTACAAAGAACAATAATCGTTGCAGTGGCACACAAAAATTGAATAAATGGAAAATTTTATTAAAAATTAATTAATTATGCCAATGTTACAATATTCATATGGTGTATGCAATTTTATAAATTGATGACTAATTAATTTTTGAATTGTATACACCATATGAATATTGTAACATTGGCATAATTAATTAATTTTTAATAAAATTTTCCATTTATTCAATTTTTGTGTGCCACTGCAACGATTATTAAGTGGCCTGAAGACCAGAAAATTTCATTGACACATTAATCTAATCAAAACGAATTTCTTTGTACTTTTTTTTAGGCCGGCCCTCTTCTACCTAATAATAACCTAAACCCTCACATCCTAAATTGGTAACTTGATAGCTGACTGTTGAAAAATTCACTAACTCATTTGAATATGCCAATCTTAAAATTTGTGTACGTACATATACGCATTTTAACAACTTAGAATACATGTTAGCAACTATATTTCAAATAAAACAAATTTGTATGTATAAACATGTTTTTAGTACTTTCCAGTTACGTATATATCGTTTTCAATTTTTTTTTTTTGTATATATATCTTAGTATATGCATAAAGTTAATATAATATCAAAGCATATTAAAGTCTAGTGAACTAGCAATTCAATTCAATTAAAACTCAAAATGAAGTACACAAATTTCAAGATTAGTCTACTCTAATTATAAGCGTTAGGGCATATTAAGAGATAATTCCCGTATTAAAAAATTATAAAATAATTAATCAACATATAAGTGATTAGACTAATTCTAGGATCAAGGGGTTAGCCCAGTGGATAAGGGCTTAACCCCTTACCAGAAGGTCCCGGGTTTAAGTCCTACCATCCCCTCCCCTCCATCCCCCTTGTAATAAAAAAAAATGAAAAAAAAAGGTAATTAGACTAATTCTCTTATAGTAATTAAGGCTCATGCCCTCTTAAGATACAACCCTAAATCTTAGTAATATATGTCCGCCGGAGGGACGTATATATATACGGTAGACTGGGTAGGGAAGGTGGTGGGGGTGGCGCACGCAAAGCATGCAATATTGTAGCTAGGTTGGGGTTATATACAGACAGCTAATTGGAGTCTACTGTGAATATTGTGGGTGTGGGGGGGACTCTGCAAAGTCAAGAGAAGCCCGTGACCACTCCCCTCTATTATATATATATATATATATATCATATATGACAATAATAACAGCTTCTTCCCTTTTGTTTTTATTGACATTCCACAATATCTTTTCAGATTTCACAACTTTTTCCTTCTTTGTTTTGTGGGGGGTTTTGGGTTTTTTATTTTTTTTAAAAAAATTAATTTCTTTTATTATTTAGGGTTTACTTTTCTTTAATCACTGTCAAATCTTTCTTGTCTAGGAGAACTGTCCTCAACTCATTTCTAAATATCTGGTTTCATGATTTATCTCATCACATATATAAAGTAGGACATTTTAGGGGTCCTATAGATTCCTCAAGTTTATTTACATGCACATATATATACACATAATTCGAAGATGATTAATGCAGCTCCACATAACAAGAAAGTCAAGCAAAAATTCTTAAAACAAGATACGGAGAGATAATTAAACGGCGACTAATTCAAAAGCGGTTGTAGGGGGTCCTATCCCTAGTATATAAAAAATAAAATCACTCCGCGTTCACCACATTTAATAAGGTGTTTACCCTACGAACTAACTGTGCCGGTCCAAAAAAATTTCAAAATTTATCTAGAATTATTTTTTTTAAATACATAGTAACCTTTTACTTCAAACTAATCTTTTTCTTTATTGTAATATATAAATACGAAAAAAAAATTCTAAATCTACCTCTGGACGAATTTAGAAATAAGATCATAAAATGTTGATTTTCGAGGTCTAAATGAATTCAATTGGCTAAAATCCATTGCATGTTCATATATAGAAGCGACAATGTGTTGAATATGCCTCGTTAATTTACAAAAACATATGCTATGGACCCAGAACTAAGCTCGAGCGTCAAATGTGCAAATTTTAGTTTTGGCTGCAATTCTTTTTCAATTCACTCACTCAATCGACCATCCATCTTATAATATATAGACCTAAACCCCTAATTAATAAGAACAGTACAAAAGGTTACCCGCCAACAGAAGATCACATGACAATCCAATTACTGTAGAATGTATGACATGAATTAAGAAAAGGAGTTCCAGAAGTGTCACTAACCCTAAACCCTTCTGGACGTTTATATTAATATATATAATGTAATAATTAATGTGAGAATTTTCAATGAAAACGACTG
Organism: Nyctanthes arbor-tristis; assembly: GCA_963692815.1. Taxonomy (NCBI): domain Eukaryota; kingdom Viridiplantae; phylum Streptophyta; class Magnoliopsida; order Lamiales; family Oleaceae; genus Nyctanthes; species Nyctanthes arbor-tristis. The sequence continues at coordinate 9,229 of CAVNYN010220494.1, forward strand.
CCCCACCTATTACTTCCTTTTGTTTTCATTATTATTAATATGAACCCATATATAAAATATATTAAAAAAATGCACATATAAAATTTGACTCATTACACACGCATGCGATTACTGTATCATTATATTCTTTTATTTATTATAATAATGATCACATTAGTGACTGTATATATACAGTGTAGAAAGCCCTAATTGTATAAGGTCTTGTCCTTCCAACTAGAATATTTACGTACCAAAGGGAAATATTGATTGGATTGGCAATTAGGTAACGTGCTTTAACAAGAATGACGAAATTAGGATCATAATTTTCACCAACTTCTTATCATATAAATTAGTTTACACCCTTTTGACTTTACACTTTGATATATGCACAAATATTTCATCATTGTATATATCAGTTGGCCTCCTACTATATATGGAAACTTTTAGTACCTTCGATTCTCTCTTGATGATATTTTAATCAAAAGTAGGTTTGAAATCTTAATACTTTTATACATTCTTAAACCCCTTTTTCTGATTTTTTTTAATTGCGTGTTTGCCCCTTGATTGGTCAACTATAATTGGCTCAATATTGAGTTACCATACAATATATTTCAGGGTAAAAAGAAAGTCCTTTAATTTCTTAATTTGTTACGGTTACGCCTTTGCATATCGCTATGTCCCATCATATATATATATATATATATAGACACCATATTAGTATGTATGCAGGCTAGCTCTTGAATGGAAACTTTATACGAGATGAAATCAAATGAGTTGGGTTATGGCTCGTATCGATCTTACAAGAGGTTTGATATTCATGGGGTCCCTAAATATAGTTGATAACTTGATGTTACCGAAAGAGAATTAATCAATATATATCACGTCTAACCGGCCGGTTACAAGTTCACATTTAATTTGGAATAGCTAGGCATGTCGCTTATATATGTTAAAGAAACATGTCTATGGAAAATTAATCATCAAAATAAGTGTCATAACGGTATATGGGCATGGAATAATTTCTGTTATAAGAGAAATATTACATGTAACTCTAATTACACTATTAGTTATCCAAATTGTAAATATGACGCGAATGTACAACTAATAGTAAATCTGAAAATAATGATATATATATATATATACACACACCTAGAGATATGCTTTGGTATTTAAATATGTTATTAGGTGTACTATGAAATCATAAAATTTGTCTTAAAGAAACTTTTAGAACAATTCAATTATTCAACTATATATATGTGCACGAATGGAATAATCTTGATTTACATCGTAATCATTAGTGTGCACACTATATTTACATTTGTTGTGCATTGTCTAAAAAATATCCAATTCAGTCTATAAAATTACCAACTACTTGCTAGTTTTCATGTAACTGGTTTGCCAAAAAAAAATCATGTAACTGAAAGATAGTGATAGTTATCTAAACTGTAAACAAATCTTCAATGTAGTAAATTTACTCTTGAAATATCAGTTATAAAATTTATTAGCATTGACAAATAAAGATGCCAACTCTTTTCATCTCCTGCATTTATTAATTTGTTATATCTGTTAGATCGGAATGTGAATCCACTTCCTTTTGGAAAGTGAAAGATCTATATTTATTCAACTATTTTAAAAGCGAGGTCATCGACTTTGGTATCATAAAGTACCATAAATTGATGTCAGATAATTTTCATAAATAAATAGAAAATGCGGTGCGACTATAACTAGTCTAATTTACTATTAATAAAAACTAAAATGCACAAACTTTGTTACATCAAATCAAATATAATATTTTTTTTGAATTACAAGGAGATTGTAGGGGAAGGAATCGAACTCTGACTTAAGATGTGGAAAGCTAACATAGATGTCATTAGACCACTTGAGTCTTGACTCAAATCAAATATAAAAATAATGTATAAGAAATATATAAAGTGTTTGACAACTCATATAGATTATAATCTGGATTATAATATACTACACGACATCATTTCATTGGTTTCACTTTTTTCAAAAAGTCAAAAAGTAAAAGTCAAGCCGTGATTGTTTACTTTTTACAAAAACAACCAATAAAATAATGTCACGTCGCAGATTATAATCTCTTTCAGTTGCCAAACACTCTGATAAATTTTCCTTAATGAATCTAATTCTAGAATCAAGGAGCTCGTTATACCATATGTTACCTTCTTCGCACGCTTGTTAAATGTCCCTCAAGATGAATTCTTTTAATTTGTATGTTGCTACATGACAACAATATTTTTAAAAAAATTTCACGTGAGGATCAATGATGATTTTACATTCTATCGTCTAATACTAAAATGTAAAGATGTATATATGTGCATAAAAAATAGCTAATAATTGAAGAATTTAGGTTTCTATAGCCTTCCTAGGCAGGGAAGTCGAATAACAACTTGACCTCGTTATCCGCTAAAGAAATATCTCCACAGGCTTTTTTCCTTATTTGGATAATAAAATTCAAGAGTGAAGAATTTCCGGGGAAAAAGAAAAAGAAACAGAAAAAAAGAGAAAAGAAAAGAAAATTACAAAACTGGGCCCATGAATAGAAGGGGCCCATCAATCAGTTGGGACGAGTTATCCTGCAAGAATCTCGTGGCCTGGACCATTTTGGCGGTTGTCAACCCTTCTTGGATCTATGTGGACAATAGAGAGAGAGTTCTACGAGTATCTGACGTCAATTTTCAACACGCTCAACACTCATTATAAAGTAATCTAGCATCGCTCGGTGGTAATTTGTTAGGTCAGCCTATTTAAAAAATAAATAAATAACGAGTTAACGACCCTCTATTGGTCATTTATCAGCTGGTAGAATTTACATTCACGAAAACAGTTGGTGTTAAACTAAGAACTATTCATGTAACTGATTGTTATATATGTTTCCCCAATGCTATTGAGCTTTATTTGATTTGTGATTCGAGTTTAAGTATGTTTGGCAATGCAAAGACTAACAGTGGTTCTAAATCCAGAATTAATGTTGTCAGTTGGGAATTTCGATCTATCATTTCATGTCTCTGTTAATTTTTGATATATGAACTGGTGAGATGAAAGATATGGTCCCATGTCAAATTATGGAACTTCTACCATTCAATCACAGTTGAAAAACATTAAAGTGAAATAATTTGAAGGGATTATTAAGAGGTGTCTAATCTTCCAAGACTCATGTTGTTTAATGATGATATCTAAGTTAGTTTCTTGTAACCTTGATCAAGCATTCAATTTCTCACCCTACATGTAGCTTGTAATATCCCCTAAAAAAAAAAAATGATACCCTGATCTGATTGGGTGTCGCCTTTTTTTTTTTTCTTTTTTTTAATTAACTATTACAAGGGGATGTAGGTGAAGGAAAATGAACCGTGTGGAAAACCCAATTGAGTGGTGGAGCCATTAATTAGTGCAGGTGAATGAAAGTTCTACTAAATTTTACTTAACAACAAATAATTGTCATACGACTTGTGATTAATAACATTATGTTAATTAAATGAAAACTAATCAGAACAATTATATTACATAATTTATTATAAGATCCACATGTACTATGTACAAATCTTTGTCAATAACTATTTTCTGTTTGTTATTTTATTTTTATTTTAAAATAGAAACAGAATGATAGAAAAAGGGATTGCAAAAAAAAAAAAAAAAAGGAAAAAGAATGATAGCAAAAGGATAAAAACGTAATAAAAAATGTAGAAACACAAAAAATATAATAATAATAATAATAATAATAATAATAATAATAATAATAATACATGGATAAATTGGAATGTCACTCGCCCATGTATCTTAAAAGTTGAAAATCAACAAGACCTCTAATTCGTTTAAAAAAAAAAAAAAAAACAAGACCTCTAATTAATGCAGTGAACATATACTACAAAACGGGTCCGGACAAAATGGGTTGGAGCGAATCACCGACCATTCGGACCGTCCGACCAATCCTTCTACGCTCACTCAACTGTCACCATTGGTCCTGCTTTCATGTAATAATCCTTTAACTAACCACACCTTCAATTTCAAACCTCTCAATTTTTTTTTAATGCTCCCTAGGAAGATGGCATGATTCGACTCGCTCGATTTTTAATAAAAAACAGTTAAATCTCAACAAAAATTTCATTGAACCAACTACTTTTTGATTTTGGTGTCAGTTCGATCTGAGCAATCCTAGTCCAATATTATGTGCGGCTACAACAAAACAGTTTGTTGAAAAAATGTTTATATCTAGACATGCATATGTAGAAGGTTTTTTTTTTTGGCGCACTCAAATTTGGATGCATGTACAGATAGATATGTATGTGGACACAGGTTAGGATATATAGTTAACCTACGTGTAATCTATAAAAAGCACTTAATTGAACTTGAGCTAAAAAGAGAATGGGATACTCAAATTTTATGACGTCGCGTTGTTATTATTGTGACTTGTCATTTTTACGGGTATGGATGTGGACTTGAGATTTCTCAATATCACTAAAGTTTTTGAGTCTACCTCAAAAATTTGAGCCACAAATCTTCAACTTTAATCCCTTGAAAAAACAAACAACAACTTTTGCAATTTAATGAGACGGCCACAACGGGTTTTGAAGTAGTACCAGCTAGTAAAGATATTTTTTGAGTTAATAGTAATTGTTTAATGTGTACAAAGTCTAACTTCAAAGTTTCACTTTTCAATGCCGGGTCACGGCTGGGCAAGACTAATGTTAATCATCATATCTTCTCAAATGTTATCATTAGAGACTTGAGAGAGAGTTTCATCATTCTTTTCAACGCCGGGCAGAAGTAGGGCAAGATTATGTTCACATCAAACTTACGGGTTTTACTTTATTTTTAAATAATATACAGTACCTGGTCTAAATAGCTAGATTTTGAGAAAGGGTCAGCATCTGCCTATTCATTCTAATCTTGTCTTCTAAAGGGTATTTGCAATACTTAAAAGTGACATAATTAACCTATTCTTATGTGTAGACGCGGGCATTTATATAGTCCGTTAGTACAAGAAGTTCTTTTTGAACTTATGCATCAGCTAGAAAAAGACAATGAACTTAAAATTGTATGCATATGCAAATATCATCTGTCTTTTTAACTTACCTAGAAATGGACTTGAGCTTTCTCCAAGGGACAACGAACTTTGAGTCCACCTCAAGATTTTGAGCCACACGTCTTTCAGATTAGGCTACACAAAAACAAACAACTACTTTTGCCATTTAATGTAGACGGCAGCCACCGGCCCTGGTGTACTGTATACCAAAGATATTTCTTGAATAACAATTTGAAGTTAGCCTGTCAATTTCTCAATTTTAGTCCAGTGCTTTGTGATAAGGGAGCAGTACTTTTCTTTTCCCAAAAAAAAAAAAAAAATCCATGTTCTAAAAAGTTCATATCGATCTCATCTAAATTCGTTGAAGTTTATTAATGCTTAATCTTGTCATCTAATTATGTTTTTATGTTCTTTTCTGCTTTGGCTTAGCTTAATTAATCCTGTTAGGCTTGTTAAAAATTGTAGTTCTTTCTCCATGCTTCCTTATGCTTTACTCTCTTTAAATTCTTACATGAATGATAGAAGTGGGTGATGAGAAGTATTGTGAATAAAAAGCTATACATTTGAACAATTACAGCATATGTGCCGGCCGTTGAAAAATCATTTATCGCAGATACATTGCATATTTTTTTTCAGCTAGATAATTAAATTAATGGGGCCCAAAAACGACGTTGAAGATAATTAACAAATTAAATAATCATATGACAAGTTTTATGTCAAATGATGGTTTAAATTCAATGAATTATATACGAGTTGGATCAAATCTTGATCTGTCATTTAGTTCAAAGTTGAATCCTTGTCTATTATTTTACTGGAATCTAATATTGCCTTATATCAAATTCTTTTGGCTTTATCCCAACAACTACGTACCCCTTTTTTCTCGTCTTCTCATTATTAAACCTGTTTCATATTTATCACATGATCCCATATTATTTAGCTGTTATTAGGGTGTAAATTGAACCTAAGTCCTTAAATGAACAAGAATGTTCTTTAAATTTAATTTTTGGCAATTTTAGAACCAAATTTGGGTTTTTTTTAAAGGATAAATTAACTAATTCTTTCAAAAGAAGATTAATTAATTAATTTGATGGTGGAAAGATTCTTTATCTCACTTGTTATCTCAGTAATAGGTAATACTATTTGTAGGTAATGGGGGTAAACTCGCAATCTTACCTCTATGTATTGTATAGTTGGGGAAAAATGATTTAAGGATAAGACGGTGATTTTATCCTATTTTGTAAAAGATTACCTGAATTACCTATAAATAGTGGGAGTGGTACATGTGAGATGTTTGTCCAAATATAATAATAAATTAATTAAAATAAAGCATTAATGTCTCATTAATGTTAATTGTTACTCTGATATGTGTTGTCTGATTAGATAAAGATTGAACAACACAATAGGCCAACATACTGAAAAAGGAATTGGGCAAGTAGGAAAAGTAATTTCCATACTTATTGGTTTTTGGCTCTCTTTATTACTTTTTAGCGAAGCAAGCTTACGACCTGAAGTCAAATTTTAGCCGGGAAGATGATAGGGGCCGGATTGCACCGACCATACCACAAATAAAAGTCAAAGAGGAAAGTGAAAATAACGTCTAGTCAAGCAACCCTAATTGAAAAGCACCAAAAAAGTCGATAATCAAGTTCTTTGGAACATACCAAGACGCATGTAGTATGATAACATTTTAATTGATTTTCAAATTTTGGTTAAGGGTTCAATTTTTTTTACCTAAAATTTAAAAAAAGAATTCTTTAGATCGTATGTTCAAAAAAACAGACTAAGAAAAATGTGTATACACACATCTTCTATGAAAGTAATAAATTGTTTCACCCGTACATTACGCAAGAAGATAATACCAGATAATATAAGTCATTCAAGAAGTGTAAACTTTATTATTCAAAAAAAATTAAAGTTATAATCTTACATCGTTTATGTGTGCGTGTAGGAAAACAATATATGTACTATCGTACTATGAAATCCCTTTTCTTTTTTTTTTTTTTTTTGGAAGGACCGTACTATGAAATCTTAATGAACGTTAAAATAGAGTAAATTGAAATAAAAATTCTTAACATAAAACCATAATAATAAGACAATTCAACTGAATCCAATAACTTTCTAAATGAACAATAAAAAATAATAATGTGGAAATAAACATACTAACTTAACAAAGCAAATAATAAATATGTTAAGATAAACATAACTTGAATTAATGATTAAACATAATACATGCATATTCCTCAAATCGATTAAATTAAAAACAAATTGATATATAACTACATAAAAATAAGTTACGTTGAATTGCTACTCATAGAGCGATTTATCTTTTAAGTTCTAATGCATTGATACATAGAGATAACAATAAAAGTGTTTAAATAGACATCTTAATAGGTTTATAATCTTCATAAAAGAATGCACAAAATAAATGAGCAAAACACAAATAGTGGCTCAAAATAAAATAAGAAAAACAAAAATAAACACAGTAGATGGATTCAAAATCCCAAAATTCGTTATTAGCATTGACAAAGCTACTGATTTAATTTGTCTCGTTCAGTTACCCCAAAAGTATATATTATGCGTCAAAAAGAGACATTGTATGCTAAAGTTATGCTCGTTTCTTTGCACACAAATTTTTAAACTTGCCTTAAAAAAGAGGAGTTGACGACAAATGGATTTGAAGTAACCAGCTCAATTACGGAGCAAGATTTATGGTAAAAATGGACAGAAAATTTAATTTCAGAATAAAAAGATAATTATGAAAATATTAATGTTGTTAAATATATTTAATTAATAAAATAAGACAAAGAGTATTAATTATGAAATAATTGGACGGCAAATATCTTCAAGAGAAATATTAAATGGTCAAGATGAGATGTCAATTTTAGCAAGCAAAAAAGAGCGGGAAAAGTAAAAATGGCAACGACTCTACTTTTATGTGTGTGTGTGTAGATTATTTTAAATAATGTACCAATCTAAATTTTTGGGGGTTGTATTCAATGAGTACTTTTAAAGATGAGATTTAAAAAATCTCTAGGTGATCGAGACTTTTTAAGACTTTTAAAAGTTTTGGTGTACTCAATTGAGACTTTTTATAATTTTTGAAAGGTTTTTAAAAGGTACAGGGTATTTTGTTGTGACATATCAAGAGTTTCAATAAATTATGGGGTATTCAAATTAAAGATAACTTTCTAACAATAAGTTATTATTATGGGACTTTTGGAGAATTTTTGGGTAAAATATAAAGAAAAACATCTTTAAAAATATATTATTATAACTTTCTGAATTCTTAATTTTTTAAATGTCTCTTTCATTTTTTTCTATCGACTCTCTCCTACTCCTCCCTCCAAAACCTTTTTTTGGGCCTACCTTGCCCCTTTCCCTCGAAGTTATGGGGTGGGCGGGGTGGCTCAAGGTCACCCTACTTGCTAGTTGCCCAACGTAACGCTTTTTATTATTTATTATTTATTTTCTTTAAATTATTATATATATATATATGTATTTCATTAAATAGGGACTAAGAGGTGGATCATCTCCACCTCGCTCCCATCAATCCATGGGGCGGATTTACTTTCCATCGCGCGGATTCCTATTAGGTTCCAGTTTTTTTTGTCATTTCAAGGTTTCAAGTATTCATTTATCACAATTTATGTTTTTTATTTTTTGGATTTTTAAAAGATCGGAAGAGCGTCTGATTGGTTTTGGCTTGTTTATGTTTCTCGTTATTTATTTTCATTGATTGATTTATTATTAATTTTTGAAAATTTTTATGTGTTGATGATTCAACTATTATAGATTTGGTAATAGAAATTGTAGGCGGGATGCATGAAAGAGAACATCCCACCCTGTTTTGTGCTTGATCTGAGCAAAGCAAAAAAAAACCCACCAAATTGTCCTGTTTCTTTTTATTTCAACTTTTTTACAATAATAACAGTAATATACTTACTTTAAACAAATAAATAAGAAAGCGGAATGGGATGTGATACGAGACTTCTATCTTCGTCTAGGATTTAGTTCTCCATCCCAAACTCACTTTCTTGCTTAGAGGGTGGGGGTGGGGGTGGGGGGGAGGGGCTCACGTTTTATTTATTTATCTTTTTTTTTTTTTTTGTCATTCTTGATGGAGATAACAAAATGATCAGCTAGATCTTTCCATTTTTTTTTCTGGAATTAAACTAGGTTTTGTGTTTTTCGCTTTTCTGACAAAAAATTATAAAGATTAATTCACTGTTGACGTATTTTTTTAATTTTTAAAACTAATTTTATTAAAACGAAAAATATGAACTTTTAGTTTGTATTGATTTGGTCACTAAGAAGTTATTGGACATAATATTATATGTTTATAATTTTTATTTATTTGAGAATGATGTCTCAAAACGTCTTACAAAGTTTAAATAAATTCAAAAAGATGTTGACCAAGTCTTCTACTTAAATCCCAACAAATCCACAAAATTATATTTGATTCTTTCTTTCTTTTTTCCTTTTTTTTTTTTTGAAGAAAAGAAGTATTTGAATTTTTTAAAGTTCATTAATTTTCAAATAATGTATATTAATTAATTTTGAATTTGAATCATAATTTTATAAGAAATGGCCGTTTAACACTTTAATTAAACTTTCAGATATATGCTTTTAAAGGATAGTAAAAATGTAATATGAAATCTTACATAGTGAGAAAGACATTAAAATTTATTAAAATGAAAAGTCATTTGAATATTGTTTAAAATGTTTATATGTGTTTTAAGTATGAAAGTCTATTGTTCAAATTTCAACCGTTAAAGCCATACTTCATCTAAAAATTATGAAACGCTGCATCTAAATTTTCACTTAATTAGGATCTCCAAAATCATAGGGCTAGCCATGCGCTTAGTAAAATAATATACGATCAGAAAGGAAAAAATATGAAAGTTCTAGCTACCAAAACAATAAAGTGAAAACAATGGCAAAAGCTAAAGTGAAGATAAAAGAAGAGGCTACATAATATAGGATGATCTACAATAATCTAACACTAAATATCTCTATTTTTGCAGTTACCTGATATACGTGAAGAGCATAGAATTATATTTTCCCTTGATATTATGATACTCTCCTTTAGTCAACATTTTCCGTAATTGTATTAAATGTAGTTTAGCATTACTTGACAACCTCTTGAGATTATCTTAAAATCTCAGTGTTTCAGTATTTACACGACACCTGGACACCATACATCCATACATAAAATAAGAAGCGCGTCATGTCATAACAACAACTCTGACTTGTTAGTAGATGGCGCTCTTTTACAGCGTAATACTTTTCAACCTCATTGTAATTTTATTTGTAAAAAAATATATATAATATATATGTAGACACAAGAAAAATAAAATTCACTAGGGAAGCTTTCAGTAAGTTGGTCCTCTCTTGACTCATTATTGAAATTCTCATTAGAATCATGTGCTAAATGTTAAGAATAAATCTAGACTTCGGTCCAAGGGGGAATGTGAGCTTGACCCACAAATATTAAAGAGGGACCAACACCACCGTTTGAGTTATTACATTACACATCATTCCTTACTATTTTCTTTCCTCATTAACAGGATTCATGTGTCATCTCAATCATCGGTATCGGTATCTGATCGAACCATCTTGTTCAACTTAGAATAATCAAAAGTCTGTCTAAGAAAAAGTTACATTTCAAGTTAAAAATATATAACTCATGAAGACATGACCTAAGAACTATATAGGTAGTTTCTAATAATAGGATGCCAACTTAACTTGTGAGACAATTAGATGAACAAGTTAGTTTGTTGTTATTTTAACATCTTCCGATCTATATAGACCAAAAAACTATTCACTGGATCGTGTAGTTTGTTAGGCCACTTACTAAAAAGGGAAAGAATCAAATAGTAGGAGGGCGATCAAGCCTCCTCAGCTGATTAGCTGTTTCCTCATTGATAAGTTGAGACGAGTTTGAACATAAAAAGTTTTGGCCAGCTGGTTATGAAACCGCAAGTCAAGCTTCAAGCTCGAACAAAAGGCGGGTAGTGCAAGTTGAGTTGAGCTATCACCATTTTGTCATTCATAATCAATCCTATATAAAATCCCTCTAATTACCGTATGAAAATGAGTTTATCGAAAGTAATGAGAAACAAAACAATAATGCCGACACTAACCTTGTTATTATCATGTTATTTATTTAAACCAAATGAACCATATAACAATATTAAAAATAGGAGTCGAATTTTGAATATAGAATCGCACAGTCAAAAAGGAAAAAGACAAAAAAAAAAAAAAAAGTGAAGAATTGCAAGAGATTTGAAGGTCACGGGCCAGGGCATATTAAAACGAAGAACCAACACCACCGTTTGGATATCATTAGTTTGTCTGCCCTCATAAATGGAGTCAAATTTTTGACTTTCTGACCGGACCTTCTTCATATCTTGTTGACTGTCAGACTCCAAACTAATTGACACTTCTTCAAAGTTTGGTACAATTATTATATAATCGAATAACAGTACAAAAGCTGGCTGTCTTTTGCAATAAAACGTATATTTGCGTAACCCCACACCACCTCCTGTTTTCCGATGAATATGGGACAATTTGCACTAAATGCCGTTGCAGGAGCCCCGTGATTCCTTTTACTGCTCTTACCTACAACTGCCCACTCCATTATGCTCCTCAATCTCATTAGGCTTTAAAATTTATCTTACGCGATTAAGCCGATCTCCAATCAGAAAACTGTTTTACACAACTTTACAATTCTAAAATATAATTTTTTAAACTCTATTTCACAAAACCTCTCCAACCTATAAACTCTAAAAAAGACCTCACATATTTTCCACTTCATATTTTTTATATTTTCTATATTTTAGAATATTCGTTAAATAATATATATCAAAAACTAATCAATCATATTCTCGTTTATTTGTACATACAAGACGTCGTTTGTGTGTTATATTAAAAGTTTTTTTAATTACATAATTTAACAAAAAAACATAAATATTAAATTCATATAATAATGATGCAATTAAAATTAAGGGATAAAAAGAAGATTAGACAAGATGTTAAATGATATTACGGAGAAATAAAATCAAAAAGCGCCAAAGTTAGTATAAAATAAGATTATAAAAGATAAAAAAATAAATAAATAAATTATGAATAAATGGCAGTTCCGTAAATATACGAACTGCAAAAAATGATGCTAAATCCATTTTTTGGAGGCCAAATTAAATTGGAACTCCATTTTGGAGTTCCAATTTGGCTTTTGGTTGGAGGCACAACCGGACGCCAAACTGGGCCAAAAAATTGCGTGAGTTGGAAATGGTCTTAGTAAACTCAACTTCAAAATTTATTTAATGAATAATACAAACTATTACTAGTGATGATTGCCAACATCTCATGTGACCATATATTGTTATTAAATGACAAATATAATGAAATGTTGGAGATATTGATGGTTTGAATTGAACTTATCATCTAATGTCACTTAATAATGGAAAAAATTCAGTGCTCTAGGAGTACTGAACTCGGTACTCTTGACCAATTAGGAATCTGCATGTGGATTCAAAGGGCCCAATTTGTTAATTAATTTAGGCCCTGAATCTTACATGCAGATTCCTGATTGGTCAGTAGTACCGAGTGCTCAGTATTCCTGGAGTATTGGACTTTTTTCCCTTAATAATGATGAGGATGATTACCAATAATCTATATATCTATATATTAATTAAATGAGAGGTGCTGCAGTACAGCTTGACCGTAATTTTTCTGCCCAAAATGCTTTAAGTGGGGGCCTTTTAGTCATTTTAGTCGTTTTTGTGGGAACCAGTGAGGTCACTTTGATATTTATCTATTTTACTTTTTGGTTTTTGGTTATTCGTTAGTATCTGAATATTCTCTATGCTCCCCTTCTCTCATATCAAAGAGTCCTCATTTGTTATCTATATATATTACTTAAATGAGAGGTGTTGCGGTACAATTTGACCGCAATTTTCCCTCCCAAAGTGCTTTAAGTGGGAGTCTTTTGGTCATTTAAGTCGTTTTTTGTGGTAATTAGTGAGGTCACTTTGATGTTTATCTATTTTACTTTTTGGTTTTTGGTTTCTTGTTATTATCTGAATATTCTCTCTGCCCCCCCTCTCTCATATCAAAGAATCCTCATCCGTCATACGATTAATGAAATTGATAATGAAGAGTCCTCATTTAGTTTTGTTCGTTCATTTCATTTTTACTTTTTTTGGTATAGATAATCAAACGATGACTTATTCATATTTATTGTTTGTAATTTATTAATCCTCTTTTATTATGATGGATATCATTTTATAGTTTACATCATCCGTGACGATTTAATATATTCGCAAAAAAGTTAAAAAATATATATTACTATACAATACCATCTGGCTAACAATCATTTCACACTATCTAGTGCTTATTCCATTTTGTATCATAGGGTAAATAAATTTATTTGTTTTATTGATGATCTTTAATTGTAAAAATGATGTAATACTATATGCGTATGTATACTATATGGTACTACAATATGGTCATGTGGCGTGTATCGAGACATGTTACATGGTTGTGATTTCCTATGTGGCGTGTTCTGATACATGCTACATTGTTATATGGCACAATATGATGCTAGATCGGGCTAATTGCTTTCAATTAATCATTGTAAGATGATGTGAACAGAAACGACAATTTATTTTTACTTATTATTTATCAAGAATTCATTAAAAGTAAATATTAATATTTCTATAGATAATTTGATAAGATATCTTCCATTTAACGCACGAGTGAAAATCTAGTGATGAATAACACTACTCTTATCTAATTATTACATTGGGTAATTTGCAGAAAAGGTCTCTAACTTTTGCATTTATTTGCACTTTCATCCCAAACCTTTAAGTTTAGATTAGGAGGCCCCCCACTTTTAAAAAACAAGCGTGCTTCATCCAAATTCATTATTTTTTTTAATTAGAATCTTAGACTCCATTTCACAACAAATTAAGTCAAATCTTATTATTATATCACAGATGGTGAGGGGAAAAGGGAAAATAATTCAACTATAGTTGTTTATTTACGTGTGTGCATAATAGATTTTTATTTTTTATTTTTGGAGAAGCCCATGCCAGTTGCCCTGGGGCATAGCAATGGGTGGGTTTTGTCGGGTCTGGGCTCATCCCTGTTGACTCAAAATTGTTTTTTACCCCTATGAAATTTTATATTTGCCGTACATGCTTATATTGACAGTTGGCTACGCCTTTGTAGTCACCTCCTCATCTGCCAAGGATAGATGAAAATCTAGTACCAAGTCACAAAGTGATGGGTACAATGTTCCTTAGTTTTTTATTTATGTGGTGAAAGAATGACAAAATGGAATAAGTTTAATGACAAGCGGGATTAAAGTATAATGACATATTAAATAATTTTAAAACAAAGTTCAATGACATTAGGCAAAAATTTTCCATGTAAAATGGTTTTTTCTACCTAAAGTCTAACTTTGTAATGATTGATTGACAATTTTTCCATTGAAATCATTTTCTATCTTGTGGTCATGTTACTATGTTTTCCTTGAAAACAAAATTTTTGTTTTCTAGGTAATTCATCATTTCTCACATGAATTCCATTTTTAATCAAACAGATTACATATTTTTTCTATATTGATAACCAATAAAATGTCAAGACCCAAAGTGATCAAATTTCGTACTTATAATAATCAGACACACTCCATGAATAATTAACCCAAGAAAATAGATTGTATATTAATTCTTAAAGGAATGGTAGTAATAAAGAACATTTTTTACTGCACATTCTCTAAAAAAAATTAAAAAATTTCATATCATGATAGAAAACACATTTTTTTTTAAATAAATAAAAATTTATTAAACTCATCACATTTACATACCTTAGAGAACCAGCATGTATCTTCACCACTCATTTTCACTTATCATATCATCAGGGCCCGTCCTGGGCAGAGACCTACGAGGCAGCCGCCTTAGGCCCAGGACCCTTAGGGGCCCAACTTAAATTATTATACTTGGCCTAAAATGAATTGATACTATTTTTTCTTTCAAGTTTCTAGGGCTCAAAATACAAACTAAGGCCCAAATGTAAAAAAAGTCAAGGGCCCATAATGAATCTTGACCAAAAAATTTTAAAAAAAAAATTTTAATTTAGATGGCAAAAAAAAAAAAAGAAAAAAAATTCAGGTACAAAAATAACTCATTCCATTTCAATTTCCCTAACCCAAACACAAATTTGCAATTGAAAAAACCCTAAAAAACTCTAAAATTTTTCAAATCCCAGATGGGAAATTGAAGAACCCTAATTCTCCAAAGTCTAAAATTCATTTGCCTCAATTCGAACGTTTGCTGCGTCGTTGCAATTCGGGCCTCCGCTCACATATACTGCTGGCTGCTGCTCTCCGACCTTCGCAACTCTGCCCTCCGGTCCGCCGTTGTGGAAGTGGCAGTGGGACTGCCTTTTGCTAGCTGCTGCTGCTCAGTCAATGCTCACGTGGTCTCTGCTGCTCCAGCTGCGGCTGCCTTCTACGGTTTTGCATATCATATACAGATATTAGCTTTTGGTTTATATAGAATTAAATCTGTGTGTATTACTTTGAAATTTGGCTTTGTGAGTGTGAATTCACATACGATGAATGTGTTGGATGTGGAAAAAGAAAAAGGATAAATAATAATAATAAATAAATAGGAAGAAAAGGTAGCGATGTACAAGTTAATTAACAGTGAGAAAAATATGCTTACAACAATTAATTAATTAATTATAACATAAAAAAATTTAATTATGACAGGGAAATTTTCTATATGGTTTTGTTGATTGTTCCTGTCTTTGACTTGCAAAGAAAATTGGAGAATGAAGTCGAGAAGAATTAATAAATTAATATGTCTTTTATATCTTGTATATTTAATTAACTCCACTTGGTAAATTAAAATCAAGAAAATCTTAAAAAAAAAAAATTGAGAACGCAGCTCCCATGTGGAGTTGGTGAGATGCAACCCACATTTTTTTCCCTCCATCTGCATTCCAAATTCGTGGTGATGAAATTCAAGAAACGATTGAAAGAACTCAATGGAGAGAAACATATAGATATATTAGCTATAGATTTTATAATCATTTATTAGTTTATTTATTGATTAATTGGTTTAGGAATTGAGGAATTTTAGATGATGTTTTATAATTATTTACTGGTTTATTGGTTAATTGGTTTAGGGATTGAGGAATTTTGGATGGGGTTTTATAGTTATTTACTGGTTTATTGGTTTAGAGAATGAGGAATTTTGGATGAGGTATTATAATTATTTACTGGTTTATTGGTTCATTGGTTTAGGGATTGAGAAATTTTGGGTGAGATTTTATAATTATTTACTAGTTTATTGGTTAATTGGTTAATTGTTTCCTAAACATGATATTGTATCTAAAGTCAGTCAATTGGTTTGTGATGAATTCAGATTTTGAGATAATTTGAGAAGAGCTCTTAAAAGTCACGATAAAAAAATTAAGAAATATAGTATAAAAAAAAAATTTCAGGGACCCCCAACCTCGGTCCATCCCTGCATTACTAGTTATAGAAGTCTGTTTTTTGAAACTCGTCCAAGGCCTTAGTGACAACAAGACTGGCACTGCATATCATATATATGAAAGAGAGATTGCCAACATGGCTATTTTTGGGGAAAACAAGACTAAACAAAGGAAAGCAATAAGCAAAATACTATTTTTTGTACTTAAAAATTTTACTTAAATTTTTACACATATGCACCTCGGCTTGGGGGGGGGGGGGAGACCATTCACACGCACGGGCTAATTTGTAGCATGTGGGTATGAATATTTGAATATTCTGGGCTCGGGCCTAAATGGGTCAGAACTAACTGGGCTGTCATAACCCAAATAATACTGGACCAAGATACACTAGTCGGGTTAAAGACTACTTTTGGGACTACCTAAACCAGTTAGCCTAGACCCGTCAAGTGATCTATTTTTTGTTGCTTTCAATTAAAAAAAAGGTTTTTCTTTTTTTTCTTTTTTTTTTGTTAACTGCTCCATATTTTAATTATAATAATGATCACTAATTCTTGTTTATTTCTTTCATTTCATTCACATCACCAATTTTATTTGAGAGGGCTGTAGTTGGCGCTCGAAAGGTTGAAGAAGGTAACAATCAGATTAGATAGAAAATTAAGCAGAAGAGTGAAAATTTATACACAGCCACATGTCCTCTTTGGTCCAAAAATTTTCACAAACCAACTATAAATGGCCACGTGTCCTTTTTTATTGTCAAAATTAAACATTTTGTAAAATATAAAATCTAAAAAATGTGAAAGTGAGGAAAAATTGCATTACGACAAAATGAAATACATGCAATTTGGAATAATGAAAAAATCACGTCAAAGGAAATAATTCAAAACAATGGAATACATAAATGAAATGGCTAAAACAATCTAAGTTGAATACGTACAATGAAATACATACATGAATTGAATACCTACACACCCCCATTTAGCCCGTCCTATTATTTGGAAATTATGAATTTGGATGTAATAAGAATGTTATTTGAAATCTACAAAAAGATTCCATCGGCTTTGTTGAGATCGGATAAAGTTCAACAGAAAGTTACTTACGCAAAGACATTTACAATCTTAAACTGGATATATGATGGTTCAACGTCTATATAAATGTCTCTATTAGGGATAATAATTCATTAATCATTAAAACCTTTCATCTATACATGATTATATCCCGTTCTTGGTGAACAAAAACAAAATTCTGGCAAAAACATGGAGGAAAGATGGGTTAAAGCTAAATCTGCTCCTAAGTTTCTGAATTATCTGTGGTGGTCCCTGTACTTTACTGACCCTGACGAATTAGTACCTGATCTTTCTGATTGCCGTGGATAGGTCACCCATTTCTGAGGTAGCTGTAAATGGGCCGGGTTTAGTGCTTGTGTCCCATTAAAATGGTAATTAGCCGAAATCCACCCATTGACTATTATAATTTGATTAATACTCTCAATTATAACTATTTTGGTCTTTGTAGTAGTCATTGAAAACAAATTGAAAAAATACTTACATTTTGGAAAAAATTTTAAAAAACCGGAAAACGTTTAACAAATTACCCAAAAAAAAAATCAATGCAAATACTAAAAATAAGACTCGTATCTTAATTAAAACTCCTACATTCTCTTTCATCTCAAATTATCATCAATTACAACCGTCTTCTCCATCACCTCATCAAACACCACGTTGACTTCGATACCAAGAGCAGAATCGAAGGAGGAAAAACTTCTAATAATTTCATTCGAACAATCGGGAGGAAGAGTATCGCACCACATCGACTTCAACTCCATTTTTTTATTTTTATTCATTTATTATTATTATTATTTGTCTCTATCTTTGTAACCGTCCATGTGTATAATAATCCTTAATTTTAGGGTTTCGTCTCTCTTTTGATTCTTCCTCGTTTGGATTCTGCGGCGTGAATTGAGAAGCTCCCAAGCTTGGTAATGACAAAATGTAATGTGTAATAAATTACATAGTAATATAGTGAATTACATGGGTCAAAAAAGGAATGAAAAATCAGATTATATATAATAATTCAAAGAATAGAAGTTTTTTCTCCTTTGATTATGCTTTTGGTGTTGAAGTCGACGTGGTGTTTGAGGAGACGTGAGAGAATGTTTGTAATTGACGGTAATTAGAGATGAAAGAGAATGATGGAGTTTTAATTAAGGTAGGAGTCTTATTTTTAGTATGTGCATTAATTATTATTATTTTTTTTGTATTTTGTTTAATGTTTTTTGGTTTTTTTTTCTAAAATATTATTGATGTAAGCATTTTTGCAAATGTCGACAGTTATTGCTAGATGAGAGAGAAACGGATGTAACTGATGATAATTGTAGATGAAAGAGAATTAAGGAGTTTCAAATAGGTAAGAGTCTTATTTTTAGAATATCATTTAATTATTTGTGATTTTTTTAATTGTTTTAGATTTTTTTATTATTTTCAAAATTTATTATCTTCAAAATTAAAAATGAAGTACTTTTCTAATAATAACTACAAAGACCAAAGTAGTTACAATTGAAAGCATTTTTCTAATTTTTTACAAATGTATCTACTTACATCAAAATTTCCCCCCAATTAAAGACACAACTACCACCAAACCATGGCCAGATCGGAAGAGCACATGCCCAACGGGCTGAATCCCTTAGATTGGGTTGGTCTATATTCAGAACTGTAAATTTTTCCGGGTTGGTCCACTTAAATTCTACCCGAGCAGGAGCCCATCGTTAATAGACACCACGGCATATAACAAAAGGGTTTTTTTTTTTCTAAATGAAGAATTACCAAAATAAAGTTGTTTATTGAAACATGAATTGTGCTATGTTATTGCTTTTGTCTCGACCGTCACTTCAATGAATTACCAAAATAAATTTGTTATTATCATGTAACTTAATTTTCATCTAGTCCCAAATCGATTGGCAGAATATAATGGTAAACAGTGACGTGAATGCGAGCCTGACTATTGGCATGTATAAATAGGAAGGCATTTTTGAAAAAAATTTATTGGTTTATTTTAGTAGCACTGGCAAAATTGAGGAAAAACAAGGAAAAAAAATGCTTCTATTCTAAGTCTTCCTATATATGGGGTTTCAAAATAAAAAATAAAACAGTCTTCACATGGAAACTATTTATCCATGCAAATAACGGTAAAACTACCAATATCCAATAGGCATTAACTAAATATATTATTAAAAAAAAGGCATTAATTAATTAATTAAAAACAAGACTTTCCTATACCCCTTAATCCAATCCTAAAAAGAACCTGATGATTAACATTGTAAATAAATTCTACAGCCGCTTTCTTTTCTTCTCATATACATGTAACAATTTGTTCTTATATATATAACTAGCTAAAATTCAGTTCCAAATATGACAACTCCGACACTTCGTTTTCTGACGTTGCTGCCTCGAAGTCAGCCCTATTTTCGTTTTCGACTACTCTGAAGAAGGAAGGGAAAATCCTGCATCAATATTCTTATCACCACAATTCTTGATGTTCTGAATCAACTTGTTAAAATCGTCAAGATTTTCATCTAAGTCCCCGTTGAGATGAATCTTGAAGTTAAAAAAATTCTCAAGCAAAAACCTTTTGTTTGTCAATGAAGTTTCAGTGTAAAGTTCTTCAAGTTTATCCCACAGGTCCTTAGCATATTTTTGTTTGCCTACCTTTTTAATCACAGAGTCAGATAGATGCAATATAATAGATGCGTATGTCAATTCATCAGTATCAGCAATTTTCTCATCAGTATCAGTAATAGTATAAGTAGCAGTTACAGCCTTAGATATCTTTTGTTGCACAAGAATACAACGCATCTTTTACTGCCAGATAGAGAAATCATGTTTTTGATCAAAGGGCTCAAGATGTAAACCAGAAGACATCTTGAATACACACAGTAAATAGCAAAAGAATTATCAACACAGAATGTTAATAAAATGGAAATTGGGGAGATTGGGAAAAACAATCAAAAGAGGCCCACCAGGAACTCTGTAGGACTCGTATGATCCTAGGTTACAAGGCTAGCATTCGAGATCGGAAGAGCACACTAAAATAATATTCAGGGACGCTAATAACACAAAGAACACCCACAAGAGTTCACACAATCAACAAACCACGAAATCAAATTTCAACAGATATGAAATTAGGGTTTAACAGAATGTAAACGGAAAAACTAACAGTGCTGGGCTTGTCCCAGAATACATGAAGCGATGAAATATTCTTCATATAAATCGATCCAGCCACATGTACCAAATAGACTATGATACAACTTGTTGTGATTATTGCGTAATTTGTTTACCAGAAGCGCGAATACAAAATCAGTTAGAAACAGATCGCAGAAAGCAGAGATCGGAAAATAAATGAACACCATGATATGTTTGCTCCCTTTCCAGAGCTCGAGGTTCACCGTGAAATGGTTAATTCCTGTTGAGACTCTACAAGACTGTGGATCCAGCCTCGGTTGCACTAGAGCACAAAGAAACAGAGTACAATACCCTAATCGAAGCCACTCAACACTCAGACTCACACAGATATTCAATGGAGTGAAATACTCTAAGGATTACACAGAATCTCACTACAAGATCTCTCAGAGATCACAAAGTTCTCACAGGCAGAGAATGGAAGAACATCTCTAAAAACCCTAACATAAAGAGTAAGTGTGACAACCTTAATCCCACATCACATGGGTGAAGAAAAGGAGACCGGTTTATAAGTTAAGAGACTCACTCCATCTGACATGGGGTCTTTTGGGTAGAAGCCCAAGAGCAAAACCGTGCGGGTTATGCCCAAGAGCAAAACCGTGCGGATAATATCATGTCAAAAGTGGAGCGGATCGTTACAGTAAGGCTGCATATGAATCACTCTAACCCTAACACTAATACAAAATGGCAAATATATATATATATATATATGAGCGGCTTAACGGTCCAAATCATCCCACTTAAGATGGATGGCTAGGATGGAAAAACCTGACCCACAAGAAAGATCCGAGAGATTTTATTCGGGTCAAAGTCAATTGGGCACAAAAAAGTCAACATTTTGGAAATTCATATAACCACACTTGATAAGTGTACATGACATCAATCATATATGATAAGTTAAAATAAGTAGCTCATATGTGCTTTGCTTTTAACTTCATTTAATGTCATGTCATGTGTGTTATCACATAGATTGATATTTGGCACTACTAATATATTACATAGTATTGTTCTTTAAGAACATACATCTATACTTTTTAACCATTTTTATTTAAAAAATACTTGGCTTCTTAATTTTTTTATTATTTAATAATTATTATAAAAAATCTATTATTGTTTTGCAACAGAATAATGGGTGGGAATTTTCACAACTTACGTAAATTTTAAAACTTTCTTTTTATTGCAAGAGGAATGAAGGGAGGGGTACATTGGATAAGATTCAAACCCGAATAGTCTCGGTAAGGGGTTAAACTTTTATAAAAAATATAACAATTCTCGTAAATGGTAACAAAAACAACAAAAAAATAAAAATAAAAAAAGAGAGAAAAAATGAGATTTGTAAAACCCAATTATAAAGTAATAATAATATTATTATAAAAAATCATAAAAGTAAATAAAATAGGGTATATTTACAATGTATAGGGGTCTAATTACAATTATTTTTGTTTAAGGGGGGTCAAATTAAATGTACCATCGGCGTAAAACTTCTAATTATCATAAAAGGATAAAAGAAATAGATAGATGTAGACGACATACTAGATATTGTCTATGTTTTCTCTTACTACATAGGACTTTTTGATGATGTGGCTATAAATTTTTTACAATCCACATGCCATTGGAGATGGTCTAAGTAGTGTATCGACCACATACAGTTCTTGATGCAGAGCAACCATTTTCCCTCTAATTTTCATCCATGCCTACGTTCACATCAATTCGCATATAATCGCTCCTCTAATTGTCAAAAAAAAAAAAAAAAAAATTGGAGGAACAAATTGAATCATTTAAAAGAGATAAATTATTTAGATGGGTAAGGCGATCTATTACTTCATTCTAATTGTCAAATAAATAAAATCGAGGATTAAATTGTATTAGGTTTAAAATATTTTGAACATTATCTAAAACTAATTCAAGAAGTTTTAAAAAAAATTATTGTGTAAAAGTAGAAAGCAGAAAAAATTGAAATTTCATCCTTTAGTTTATCCATCATTCATGTGAATACGTCTATCGTTACTTTTTAATTGTTAATTCTTATTAAAATTCATGTCGAGACCTTCAATATAAGACACATTTTGACATAAAAATATTGCTTTTTTATCAATCAAAAAGAAAGGAAAAAAAGCTAAAAGAAGTTGGAAAAAAACTAAATTGGAAAAAAAAAGGTTAGAGGGCTTGTTGGGAAAAAAATCCAAAACCTTCCATAAACTGGATCCTCAATTAGTTCGGATTTGCAACGCGGTACCTATGCTATATAAGCATGTTACGAAGAATTTTTTTTATTTGTAATTTTACCTCTCTTTCCGATACATTCTTCTCACTTTCTTCCTAAAGAAAAACGAAGACCCTTACAGAAAACATGGATGAAAAATGGATTAAAGCCCGCGTTCTTGGTTCTGGTTCGTATGGAACCGTCTCTCTGGCGGCCAAGATGACGTCTCCACCGCTTCAGCTTCCCTCGCCGCCATCAAGTCCGCTCCCTACCCGTCTTCCACTTCTCTGAAATACGAGGGAATCATTCTGCAGCAGTTGAGAGGCTTCCCGCATATCATCCGGTGCTTTGGAGAAGACGTAAGCATTGAAAAAAATAGACTAGTTTACAATCTGCTTCTTGAATGCGCTCCTCACGGGACCCTACTTGATCTCATCAGTTTCTACTCCGGCAACATGCCGGAATATCTGGTCTCATGTTACTGTTACATGCTGTTGAAGGGCCTCTGTCACGTTCATGAACATGGGTTCGTTCAGTGCCGGTCCTATTGTTATTGAGGCCCTAGGCCAACTCTGAAAAATGGACCCCTATACTGAACTAGATTAAGAATTTTTTTGTTTGGGGGAGGGGTTGTGAGGGGGCGGAGCCCCCTTCTTGGGGGTTCGGGGGCAGCGCCCCCGAAATTTTTTTTTAAATACTATATTTCTTCCTTTTTTTAATCGTGACCTCTAAGAGCTCTTCCTAAATTATGCTAATCTTTGAATCCATCACTAGCCAATCCAAAAATTCCTCAATCCTAAACTAAACTAGTAAAACATTAAACATCATCCAAAATTCATCAATCCTAAACCAAACAAATAAACTATAAAACATTAAACATCATCCAAAATTCATTAATCCTAAACTAAACCAATAAACCATAAAACATTAAACATCATCCATATAATTACTCAATCATAA
>CAVNYN010220508.1:0-23957 GCA_963692815.1 Nyctanthes arbor-tristis
TTCGAGATGTTCGATATCATCTCCAAGATTTTGGTGGAAAGGGTAGTCATCCTGAAAATGCACGCGAACTATTCAATCTACGTCATGCTTCTTTGAGAAATGTAGTTGAGAGAATATTCGACATATTCAAATCATGATTTGTACTTTTTAAATTGGAACCTCCATTCCCATTCAAAATGCAAGCAGAGTTAGTATTGGCTTGTGAAAGATTACATAATTTTCTTTGCAAAAAGTGTCGTTCTGATGAATTTCTTGTTGAACCAGATGATGAAGATTCTGTTGGATCCTTAATCCAATGTTAGGCTTATATGTGAACAATTATATTTTGTGGGATGTCATATAAGGTTAAGCTGGCTTAAAGTGATCTAATAAGATTTCGGTAATTTGGACTTTAGTGTATCTGATAGGGTGTGGGCTTTAATGTATAGAGACCTAATGAGCTTTTATTTCAATGATGGGTTGAAATAGTGAAACCCTAGGGATAACGCGTCGTTATCTATATATATATATATACAAACACACATTGGTTATGGTCCAAGGATCACACGTTCAAGAAATTCTATTATATCTGACATACCATCTTCAGATAGAAAACCTAAAGAAAGCGTGTTGAACTGGAAGGCCAACCGTACGGGTCTAGACGATTAACTATGTCTTTAGATTCAGGTACGCTTCCGGTTATCTAATACTTAATTCTTGATGTTTCAACATGAGATTAGGGTTTTATGTGACATTATTCACAAAAGGGTTTTTTCTAACAAATGATATCAGAGCCAACCCATGTTTGATTCATTGGGGATTTATGAATATTAAGTTTATGGATTCATTACGTGCTTTAAGTTTCACTAGAGTCCGTTTATTATGTTTGAATTCAGCAGCAGATTATGCTTTGGATTTATTGAATATATGTGAATTGTCATCGATTCATGCATATGATGAAGAATTGTATAATATAATTATAATTATAATTATGCATAGTGAATTCGGTTTATTTGTTTATAATGTTTATCCCGTTTCTGGATGTTGAAGAATCTAAATTGATATGTGGAATTATTACATCAATTTGGTGGATTGAATTTTGGCTGCTGCATGTGTATTTAAAAAAAAACAGTTTTCATAACCGTCAATTCGGACAGTGGCCATTTGATTCCTTTTGGGTGGTGTAATAATTAACTTCAACATTATATTTTGGTGAAGTTAATGAGGTTAGTTATCATGACTTTAGTTTATTTGGGTTATTAACAAATTCACCATACCATTGTTTTAATTCATGCAATGGATTTAGATTTAACCCTTTGATAATTATTAATTTAGATTAAATTCCTATGGTTTTAGGAATTAATTAAGGAACAATTATAAATTCAGATATTGGTATGGTTGTGTACGTATTTTGAGGTAAATTAATTGAAGCAACATGTTACCAACGTGACCTCTCTTATGGAAATTGATTTATTTTGAAATACAAATGGTCATGTGCATGTAACTTATATGCATATTAATCGGCCCAAAGGAAGGTTGATATTTGACAGAATTACCTGTGCACATGTGGTAATAAACATATGATAATTATTTGTTTTTTTTTTTTTTACGTGTGAACAAGAAACCGGCCCAAAGGAAAATTTATTGTTCGACATGTTTTTATTGTCAGTGTTTGATTACTATATCAAGATATCACTTACAAGTTAATACTTTGTTTGAAGATAAAATAGTAATGGGGTGTCAGGTATCTTGGGATGGGTTCTCCTTTCATTTGAATTTATTATTGTGATTTTGGTATTGAAGATTCATGTGAGCTTGTTTTGTATGTTTGATGTTCTCTATTCAGCTATGACTCCTGCTAATATCAATGCCAACATCAACTCAATTTCTATGTTAAATGGTTCCAACTTCAAGTCATGGCAAGAGAACTTATTGATAGTTCTCGAAGTTATAGATCTCAACCTTGCGTTAAGGAAGATTCTCCTCTACCTCTTATAGATCAGAGTACCTCTGATCAAAAGAGGGATATGGATAGGTGGGAGAGATCAAATCACATGTGTTTGATGATTATGAAGAAAGCCATTCCAGAAGCATTTATGGGGCACAATTTCTGAAAATATTGTAACAGCTAAAGATTTCCTTCCTGATACTGACAATAGTTTTGTCAAGAATGAAAAGGCTGAAATTGGTACACTCTTGACAAATCTTGTTTCAATGAGGTATATAGGTAAAGGCAATATCAGGGAATACATTTTGGAAATGTCTCATCTTGCTTCAAAGTTGAAAGAACTTAAGCTCGACCTCTTTGAGGACTTGTTAGTGCATTTGGTTTTTATATCTCTTCCATCACAGTTTAATCAATTTAAAGTGAGCTATAATTGTCAGAAAGAGACTTGGTCTCTGAATGAGCTCATATCATATTGTGTTTAGGAAGAGGAAAGGTTAAAGCAAGATAAGACAGAAAGTGCTTGCCTTGGCCTCAACCTCTAAAAACAAGAACAAGGGAAACAAAAGGAAGAAGAATAAAGAAGCTATAGATACAGCACCTCAAAAGAAACTTCAAAAGAAATTAGATGATTCAAAAGGCACTGGTTGTTTATTCTGTGGAGCTGAAGGACATATGAAGAAGCATTGCACCAATTACCACGCTTGGCGTGCTAAGAAAGGTATGCTTCTTATGGTTTGTTCTAGGGTTAATTTAACTTCGGTGCCTAGACACACATGGTGGATAGACTCTAGCGCAACCACTCATATCGATGTGTCTATGCAGGGCTGCCTGAGTTACTGAAAACTAAGTGATGGTGAAAGATACATATATTTTGGCGATGGCACAAAGGTTGAAGTAGAGGCAATGGGGAAATTTAGATTATTCTTAAAGATTGGATATTATTTGGATCTTGATGAGACATTCATTGTGCCATCTTTTAGACGGAATTTAATTTTCATTCTTGCTTTGGACAAATTTGGTTATTTTGGTTCATTTGGAAATGGAAAATTCAGTTTGTTTCATGATTCAAAACTAGTTGGGTCTGGTCTTTATCTGGATATACTAATCTTTATTTTATTGAAACAATTGCTTCATTTAATGATTCCCTGCAATTAAGTACATGAGGTGTAAAGCAAAAATTAACCAATGAGAATTTTGTTTCATTATGGCACAAAGAATAAGGCCACCTCTCCAAACGGAGAATTGAGAGACTTGTGCCATATAGAATTCTTGATCCCCTCGATTTTGCAGATTTTGATGTTTACATTAACTGTATAAAGGGGAAACAAACCAACAAAGAAGATTTGAAGCTAACAGGACTTTAAACATCTTAGAACTTATACATACGGACATTTGTAGGCCATTTCCTACAACTTCTTGGAATGGTCAACAATATTTTATAACATTCATAGATGATTTTTGTAGATATAGCTATATTTATCTTCTTCATAGAAAGGTATAGTCACTGGATGTGCTCAAAAATTATAAGGTTAAAGTTGAGAACCAACTCAGCAAAAGGATCAAAAGCATCAGATCTGACCGTGGTGGCGAATACTATGGCAGATATGACGGTTTAGGTGAACAACGTCCAGGACCTTTTGCTGGATTCCTAGAGGAATGCGGTATCGTCCCACAGTACACTGTGCCGGGTTCATACACTATGAATAGTGTTGCTCAAAGATGAAACAGAGCACCTAAGGACATGGTAAGGAGTCTGATATCGCATTCTACCTTACCAGAACCACTCTGGAGAGAAGTGCTTAAGGCTACAACTTATTTTCTTAATAGAGTTCCAACAAAAGAAACTACCAAAACCCCTTATGAACTTTGGATAGGCAAAAAGCCTAGCTTAAAGAACTTGCACATTTGGAGATGTCCAGCTGAGGTAAGGCCTTATAAGCCTAATGAAAAGAAACTGGACTCAATAACCGTGAGTTGTTATTTTATTGGATACTCTAAAAGATCTAGGGGGTACAAGTTTTATGATCCCACTACTAAGTCTATTTTCGAGTCAGGAAATGCTCGGTTCTTTGAGGATGTAAAGTTTGTGGGGGGAGATGTGGTTAGGGACTTTGTTCTTGAAGGGGAATATATTGAAATTTCCCATAGGTGTTATTGGCATTGGTCAGGATTCCATTCCTGATTTTGTTCAAGACACAACAAATCAAGATAATGTCGAAAAACCTCCCAATGAAGTAACAGTTCTAGAAAAACAAACTCTGTCACCTCAAGAACCTCTGCCCTTAAGAAGATCCACAAGAGAGAGAAGAAGTGCAGTGCCAGATGACTACACTACATTTCTTCAAGAACATGACGTTGACACTGGAGTAATGGAAGATGATCCAATCAACTTCCCTCAAGCCATGGAAAGTTCTAATTCTCAAAAATGGATTGATGCCATGAATGAGGAGATTAAGTCCATGAAAGATAATGATGTGGGGGATCTCATACCATTACAAGAAGGTATGAAACCTATTGGTTGCAAATGGATATTTAAAACCAAAAGGGATTCAAAAGAAAAATGTAGAGAGATACAAGGCACGTCTTGTTGCAAAGGGCTTTACATAGAAGGAAGTCATCGACTATAAAGAGACTTTCTCTCCAGTTTTTTCAAAAGACTCTTTTAGAATTATAATGGTATTAGTTGCGCATTTCAATCTTGAGTTACATCAGATAGATTTAAAGACAACGTTTCTAAATGGTGACATTGATGAAACCATTTATGTAGTGCAACCAGAAAACTTTGTATCAAGAGATCCAAAGAATATGATTTGCAAACTTAAGAAATTCATCTATGGGCTCAAGCAGGCATCTCGACAATGGTATTTCAAATTTCATCAAGTGATCATCTCTTTTGGATTTTAGGTGAATTTAGTTGATGATTGTGTATACCATAAGTTCTGTGATAGTAGGCATATTTTCCTAGTTTTATATGTCAATGACATTTTGCTTGCCAGCAATGATATAGGCTTATTGCACGAAACCAAGAGATTTCTAGCTAAGAATTTTGAGATGAAAGATCTTGGTGACGCCACTTTTGTATTAGGTATTTAGATACACAGGGATCACTCTTGGGGTATTCTTGGATTATCACAAAACGGCTATATCGAAAAGGTTCTTAAGAGATATGGCATGCAGGATTGTAAACCAGGTGATACCCCTGTAGCTACAGGAGACAAGTTTAGTCTCACTCAGTATCCTAAGAATAATTTTGAGAAAAGGGAAATGCAGAAGATTCCTTACGCTTCAGCAATGGGAAGTCTGATGCATGCCCAAGTTTTTGCACTTCCGGATATTGCGTGCATTATAGGGATGTGAGGCAGATATTTAAGCAATCTAGGAGTAGACCGTTGGAAAGCAGCCAAATGGGTCATGCGGTGCTTATAGAGAACAAAAGACTACATGCTCACGTATCGGAGGTCAGATCATCTTGAGATCATTGGGTATACTGACTCCAATTTCACTGCATGCTAAGATAGTAAGAAATCTACGTTGAGCTATATTTATCTGCTTGCTGGAGGTGTTGTCTCTTGGAAAAGTGCTAAACAGCCTCTAGTAGCATCTGCCACAATGGAAGCAGAATTTGTGGCATGTTATGAGGCATCCAATCGTGGGATATGGCTACGAAATTTTGTCACAGGGCCGAGCATAGTGGATAGAATTGAAAGGCCACTCAAGTTATATAGTGACAATAAGTCTGTAGTTTTATATTCCAATAACAATAGGAGCTCGATGAAGTCAAAGCATATAGATATCAAGTTTCTACTTATTAAAGAAAGAGTTCAGAGTGGACAATTGTCTATAGAGCATATCGGTACAAACTCCATGGTTGCGGATCCGCTTACTAAAGGATTGCCACCCAAAATGTTTCATGAGCACACTGCTCATATGGTGTCAAGTCATTTGAGGTTATTCGGTCCTAGTGGGAGTTTGTAATCTTAGATGCTTTTACAATATAGACATTTTTAGTTACTGGATATTTGGTTATTTTCTGCAGAAATACAGTTTGGTTTATTCACCCTCTGACTTCAGTATGGTTTGACCTCACTAAAGTTTAAGGTGGACCAGTTGGAAATAAGTATGCTAACATCACATTGCATGTAATTTCCATACTACACATCCACATTAGGATCTATATCATTCAATTGTATCAGCATATGTGACCATTGATAGGTCGAGTCACGAAAGATGTGACAAAGGCTGCATTGATCCTATATTGATACGATTGATGGACCGGAATTGGATATATATATACATTTTGGTAATGACAGCAAATTTGAGCTCATACAGTTATTTTTGCAATACATGATTATAAGGTTACACATATAGCCCAAGTGGGAGATTGTTGGATCCTTAATCCAACGTTGGGCTTATATGTGAATAATTATGTGTTGTGGGCTACCATATAAGGTTAAACTCACTTAAAGTGATCTAATAAGGTTTCCGTAATTTGGGATTTAGTGTATCTGATAGGGTGTCGGCTTTTAATGTGTAGAGACCTAATGGGCTTCTATTTCAATAATGGGCTGAAATAGTGAAACCTTTAGGATAACGCGTTGTTAACTCTATATATACATCGGTTATGGTCCCCGGATCACATGTTCAAGAAATTCTATTCTGTCTAACATCCCATCTTCAAATAGAAAACCTAAAGAAAGCGTGTTGATCTGGAAGGCCAACCGTACGAGTCTAGACGATTAACTATGTCTTTGGATTCAGGTACGCTTCTGCTTATTTAATACTTAATTCTCGATGTTAAGACATGGGATTAGGGTTTTATGTGACATTATTCACAAAAGGGTTTTTTCTAACATATTCATCTCAACCATCTTTATTAATAGATATTGAAGATGAAGTGGAGACTCTCCAAACTCAAGAAGAACAAAGAGAATATATAAATGAATGGAGAAACAACATAGCTCAAGAAATGTGGAGAGATGCTTAAATGAAGATAATAGAGATTGATTCAAAAGACAATGATTTTCCTTTTGCAAATTTAACTAACTTTTGACCATTTCAAATTATAATTTTGTAAGATAAGTTTATAGAACTATTTTTTTTTCTTTCTTTGGTTTCTTTTCATTATTTGATGATCATGAAGCTATGGTAGTTCTATAAAAATCCATTAATTCTATGTTTGAGAACACCTAAAAATCCCACTAAAATCTATTAAAATCCACACAAATCCATGGTATTGAATTCCATAGAATTCCATTAGAATATGATCGATTATGTGGAATTCTGTTAAAATTTATGGAATCCATAAGTCTTAAAAGATCCTTCAAATTCCATGTTGGGGACAAATCACGAAAATGCATCAAAATTAGATAGCTAATAGAAAGAGAAGGAGAGTGGCAGAGAGAAATTAACAAAGAGAAAGAGAGTAAAACCAATAGATAAAGAACGATCTTGATAAGAGATAGCAATTCGAGGAAGAGTGATAAAATAATAAATATATGAAGAATTTAGTAGAGAAAGAAACTATTGTGATAATATTCAAGATTAAATTATGAGGGAGAAAGAGAGCACATGAGGGGTGAGAAATGTAAAGAGAGGAAGCAAAAAAGAGATAAGAAATGACGGCTGATATCTTGAAAGAGATAAGAAGGGGAATAAAAACTAATTGGTCCAAACTGAGTTTGACCACAATATCTCAACCAAAAAAAGTAAAATGACCACTATAACTTCATTTCAAGCAGTTTGAGTACGAAAACTGCGGTAAAACTTTACCACAGAACCTCTATTTCAATTAATATATAAATTTTTGCCGGGAAAAAGTTACTTTTTCTAATGATGTTATTTTTTTTTATCTAAGATTCAGCTATGTATATATTCAATTAATAAATTCTGGGACTCCTTAATAAATAACATTTTTGATGTGTTAGACTCTGAAGTAAAAAAAAAAGCACATAATAACGTTTAATTTGAAAAACGTATATAAAGATCCTTGATATAAGATATTCTTACTATAGAAACAATGGATAACTGAAAGTCACTGTTATAAATTCACAAGTCTTTGAACAATTCAGAATCTATGTATTTTGATTTAATAGACATTTTTTGGACCATTATAAGCTAAGCATTTAAATTAGTGCTTTACAGTTGTATGAGTTATTAGTTTTTACATTTGTATTAGTTATTAGTTCCGCCCCCTCCTTTTCATTTTACTGATATTTTGTTAGCGAAATTAATTAGTACTTTATTTTGGATTTTGTTTCTTATTCATCAGCATGGCCTCCGGTTATGTATTTTAATTAGTACCAGATTATCGTAAAACAATTGAATTCTTGCTTAAGTAGCATAACATGCTACATAAAATATTATAAAATTTCTCTACTAAGACTTCTATCGAGTGATTCAATTGAATTACAGACTTTTCATGAATTAAGGGAGATTAGAAAACTTCTTTTTCTACAAGAATGGCAAAATTCTTCAACCCTGTTTTGAATTTGGGGCGAATGAGTAGTTATAGGTGCAAGGTGGTGAATAAATTATTTTATTTTTCATTGTTAATTGTTTTTAAATTCTATCTGTTATTATTACTTAAAAAGTAAGGCATAAATATCATTCTTAATTTTTTTTTTGGTATAAAGATCAGTCTATTGAGATTTAGTGATACTAGTCTTTTACCAGTGCGTTGCACGAGAAAACCAAATAATAAAAATATACGAAATTGGTGATAAATAAAAAAATAAATTAAATATAAACTGTGAATAAGAAATCAAAATATAATCCACTGAAAAGGAACACAAAATATAACAATAATAAGATATTTTTTAAACACAAATATATTGACGAAAGAATACAAAAAGCTTCCAAAGACTCTGTCATATATAATAAAAGGAAAATGTTAATATTTATTCATTTTTTCCTCAAAATGTCGTAAACAGTAAAAGACATAATAACTAAAAATAAAAGTAAATCATCAACAATCATTAGATTTAATATATTGTAAATGATTATGTACACCCCTCCCCAATGCGATTTAAAAAGGACAAACCAACATATAGAGTTGAAATAAATATTGTAAGCAACGCTTTCTATAATTAATACATAAATCACACCCAATACAATCTAATTATAAAAGTAGGCTCTCACCTGTGTGTTATACAGAAAGATAATTTCCAAAAAATCTGTATATTAAATTATCAAATCTTGAATAGTAGTCATGCATTTACACTAGTAAATTTACAGTTTTGAGATACCAAGTATCCCAAGAATGGTTTTACAATTTTGATCAATTTAAAAAATTTGTCAAATGGGAAATACCACATAGGGTTGCTTGGTTTCTCATTCAATTTTGCTACACATCCAATTGATTGATACTCTACAGACTACAGATAAAACTTATAAAAATAAATAAAAATGAAATGATATTAGATACAAATTAGTTAAACTTAGATAAGGCATCATAGTCACACAAACCCTTTAGTTAGTTTTACTTAAACTAATAATAAAAAGATCATTCGACCAAGAACAAATAATTTACAGAAGTCTCAATAGAACTACTCACAATTAATAAGGTTCTTGCATAGATGAATGTGGTGGAAAGCGTAGCTGAAGACAAAGAGATTCCCTTGTCAGATAAGAGCACCCTCAGGAGTCTGCAAAATCAAAAAATGTGTAAAATTTTCTCCTAAAAGATTCGGGCAATAGAATCAATTAGTTGCGTTCATGCATAGACGAATGTGGTGGCTAGTATATACGAAGGGGTTCCCTCGTCAGATAAGATCATCTTCAAGAGTCAGAAAAGTCCAATGTTAAAAGTGTAAAATTTTCTCCCAACAGATTCAGCCCAATATTTTGACAAAAAGTTTTTAGAGAAGTGCATAATTTCATTTTCTTTAGATATCAAGGGTACTACTAACATATGTTTACATAGTTGGAAGGATTCATGGCAAAATTCAACATTCCCTCTATGCCAGCTTGCATTGTAGTTGGTTTCTCCTTTGAGTTCAATTATAGTCACCATGGCAAAGTAATTAGTACTTGAATGCCAGAAGCCAGCAAACTAAAAATGCCACGTTTGAGCCCCTTAAAATGCAAGTGTTAGATACAAAAGTGAGCGCAAAGCAAACACTCTTTATGTCAATAATGGTAATTATCTAACAAATCTTAAAGGCACAGTTTTATATGAGTCATCTACTTTTAGTTATGAAGATATTACTTGTGTTCTACCTAGCATTGGTGGAGAAAGAAAGACAATGTAACATCTATCCAAGGTGCGACATGTCATAGTATTAATCAATTCAAGCCGTTGTTGTAGTTTTTGCTGCAAGTGGATGAAGCTAAGCTAATTAATGGAAAAAATCAATAGGATTATCATTTCTTGCTGTTGATACTATAGTAGCAATAACTAAGATAAAAGGCGGTAAGTTTTATAAATTGACACTCCAAGAAATAGTAGATTTTAATCTATGAAGCTTTTGAGTTTATCAAATAGCATGGTTAGAATATTCCAATAATACAGAGCTGTAAATTCTTGTCAATATCTAGAAATAGAAGTGTAAATTCATGTTTATTCACAAAAGTTATGACAATTTTACTCTGAGTAAAATAACAAACTAAAATCACCACAAAACTAAGAAAACTTAACACATGGATGGATATCATTATAACAGAAAGTTTTCTCAAAGTTCATTAATTTGAATAGGAAAAATAAACTGAACCAAGTCACCAATTATGGAGGCAATTCTAAGGAAAATAATGATATGAAAATAGCTTCTCATAATAAGTTCAAGCTTCAAACAATTACAAGTTCTTGAAACACATCTATATCAATACAACACTTCATTATAAAAAATAGGAGATATTCAATTGCGGTTGCTGGCTGGATTCTATCCCTATGATGATTTGGAATATCATTTAACCCATTATTTAGATAATAATATCTCGAAGTTTAGGGGCGAATCAGCCTAACGTATAAACAGTGTAGATGCCTAGATAGTTGTCTCCAATTACTACTCACTCTTTGTCACCTATGAGCTATTTGTTTCCAACACAAGATGCAAATCTGCAAATTTGAAGCCTTTTATCATCCATTCATGTTTTTGCAACTTAAACCTATCTATTAAAAATATTGGAACAAAAATAAAATATCGAAACCAAAATATCCAAACTATTTTTTTTACAATTATTAGCATTGCCTTGTCCAAAAATGACTAACAATCTCTACAAATAATACATCCTCATCTAATGAAACAATGTTTGCATTCATTTATCATCATCATTATGTGCCTTAAGTTCATCTAGCTTGAAAGGTCGAAAGCTTTTAGTACTAACCGTTCATCCATTTCCAAAGAAAGAAGCTCCAACCAATCGAGTCAACATCCTAACAGTACCCTATAACAATATAAATTAGGTTCATCAATTGGGTTGACAAAACATACAGGACTATGTAAGTAGAAAATTTTCCTGCCAATACAATTGCATAAGCATAAAGTAATGAGGAAGCTGAAGGCAAAGCTAGGAATATATAAATAAATAAACACTCAATCAAACAAAGGTCAGGTGTTTGATTTCCTTTGCTAACATCCAATAAAATGAAAGGGAACAAAAGAAAAGAACACTACACCACTTGACCAATCCTATATTGACCAATTGTCAGAAAAATTCGAAACCCTTAAATCAGAGGCCAAGAGAAAATTTACTCATAATGCAAAACAGATGTATAACAAAAAGGGAAAACAAATTAGGGATTTTTGTCATACCATTGCTTCACCCACTTAACAACTAGGACCTTAGACCTAGTTATTGGGCATCTATCAAAAGGATTGTAGGTGATGTGAGCATCCATTGCACCCTTGATCAAAAACTATCATCAAATATGCTGCATTAGTGAAAAAGAAAAGAAAAGAAAAAGAAAAAGCCCTAATTATCTACCACATCATTATAACATCATTAGAATAATAATAGCCAGAAAATTCAAAAGTCTAAACCAATAATAGCTAGTAAATTAGGGATTTCCATTCAAAAGAGAAGCTTGATTGTAGTCCAAATAAGGGAAATAAGAGCAAAACCAATTAGGTTTTCAAGATAACCCTTCTTTCAACAAAAATTCAAATAAATTTAGGGGATTCATTCCAAAATAACTAAAATTTATCTTTCAAAAATAAAACTCCAAAATGACAACATAGCAACCCAGATCAAACTTCTGCAATACATCTCCAGCAAGGCTTGAAGATTACAGTAAAGTTAATTCGTGACAATGGGCGAAAAAGAACCTTATGAGATAGAATATATGGGAAGATATCCAAAATTACAGAACTAACCAAGATATAAAGAAAAATTACAATAGAACCTCAAATAAATGCTGACGTCACCAAAAGGCTTACGACGCCAAATAAATGGCAGAAAAATGGTGCCAAACACTTAAGTGGATTAATTAATATGTAGATATAGATAGATTTTTGGACAAAAGTAGTACACAAGAATCTCATGTAGGAATTTATGGACGGTTGGTTTTACACCATCGAAAAAAATAGGACACGCAATTGCCACAGTGTGTCAAGTCGCAGATTATGTGTGAAATTTACTTTATCAAGATCGGAAGATTTTTTATGACACGTATGTTGTTAATATTTTTAAACGATTCTTTTAATATACAAAGTGCAACATATCATTATCAAAAAATTCATTCATAAAATAAATATCCCAACGAAAAATTTTGACATGAATAATTTGACATATCAAGATTATTAGGTTAAGTCAATTTTAGAGTACATTAGTTAGTGGACAATCAATTCTCCACTTCTTAAAATTTTAAAATAATAATAACAATAGTAATTATTATTATTATTATTTTTCCACTAATTAATGTATCCCAAAATTGACTTCACATTCAATATCTCTAATATTTGTATATTTGGAAGGCCTAGAAATAATCTAACAATAAGACGTCAGGTGCCGTAACGTAATGGTACTAGACAGTGATATATGACAAAGTCTATTAACTCCAATGCACTGCTGTCACAACCCTTCATCTCAATTTCATCCTACAGTGAGTCATTCATTTATTCTGAGAATTTCTCAACTGATATTAATTTGATGACAAAGTCCCACTATAGATCATAGATATATAAAATCTCAAAGAAATGTATGAAAAAACTAAACAGTCATTGAAGTTAAATAATTCAAGAGAAGAATTAACGTCAAAGAAAACAAAGTAAAGATCATGCTTGAGTATTTGGTATCTCTAATATTAATTAGAAATAGAAAAAATATCATTTGAAGTGGCAGTTATTTATATTGAGCTATGTTCAATTTAATTTATATAAAATGTGGCGCAGTTAACAATTTTAGTGGCCTGAATATAGACAAAATTAGAGAATGACGAACATTTTAACACCTCTTCCAAAAAATCAGGTATGGAATGGCAATTTTTGAAAAATCATGTACCAATCCCCTACCCACCGCACCCCACCCCACCCCCCCTATAATTGATCAACCTTTTCCTTTCTCTATCTTCTCAGAACATGACCACTACAACACCACTACGGTTGCCACCCCTTCGATACCACCACCTTGCCGATGCGACCATCTTAATTGATGTCGCCATTCTTTGTCATCATTTTCATACCACCATACATTCCCCATTTGAGCATTGATCATGATTTCGTGATATGAATGGTGATATGAAATTTAGATAGGTTGCATTCAAATCAGAGATTTCAGATCGGTTGTACTTTGAATTAGAGTTCCAATTTTTTTGAATTTCCATGTTTTCTAATTTGATTTAGGGTTTTTTCCCTTCAATTTGGTTTAATTTCTAGTCTAATTAGGGTTTCAAATTAGAAATTGGTGTTAAATTTCGGGTTTGATATTTCTACTGTTGAATTAAGGGTTGATCTTGATGGCTGTTTTGTCTATGGTCTGTGGTCTGTGTTGTGGTGGTGAATGGTTGGTGGTAGTATGTTGTGACTCAGTTGTTGTGGAGGTATGTTGTGACTTAGTGTTCCAACGAGTTTTTGTGAATGTGTGTTGCAACTCAGTGTTCTTGCGAGTCGTTGTGGTGGCGATGGTGTGAGAGGTAGTCCTGTGCCAATTTGTTGTGACCAGCATAAGGTCACAATAATTGGTCTCACAATTATTGGTCACAATAAGGTTACAATAATTGATCTCACAATTATTGGTCACAATAAGGTTACAATAATTGATCTCACAATAATTTGTCACAATAAGGTCACAATAATTGGTCACAATCGTAATAATTAGCTACAATAAGGTCACAATTGGTCACATTTTAATGCTCAACTTCTACAAAAAAACCTTAATATATCTTAATATTAAAAATGATGTACAAAATATAGATATTTGTCAAGGTAACCTTGAATGTAAATCCCCTAAAAAAGTCCGTTGGTATTGGACTTTTTTCCATGAAACCAAACCTTTAGTGAAACCATCAAGGGGAAAACTATATTTGTATGAGTTAATTTCACATATCATCCCCAACCTTTGGGATTAGTATTGGCTGGGTCTCTGAATTATTTTCAGCCAGTTCAGTGCTCACCATTTCATTAATCAGCACATAAAGCGCCTGGGCTACTGTAAATATATGGCAGCCTTTGAGGGAGTCTCCTCTGTGCTGCTAGAAATGATAGCACTTTTTGTTCTCATTTCTGCAGCCTTTGGCCACAAAAAATTGCCATTTCCAACTGCCAAAATGGGAGGAGTCTCTTCCGCGCTGCCAAAAATGGCTGATTTCTGGTAGCTCAAAGGCTGCCATTTCAAGCAGTCTAATAGGAGAGTCCTCTATTTTTTTACTTTTGACACGACCACACATATTTCTCATAAATTCTAATGTTTATGTCATGTGATAGATTAACGGTAGATAAATAACCCAATCAAATTTTTCCACCCAATTAAACTAAAAGTATAAACAATATAACTTATTAAAAGCTTTAATTCAAGATTTTTGGCACTTTTCAGCAGCCAAACGGGGGAATCCTCCCTTTTTTCATTTTTTCACAAACGTACATATTCTTTATAACCGTTAGTGTTTATGTCACTTGATAGATTAACAGTAAATAAATAACCCGATAAAATTTTTCCACCCAATGAAAATCGAAGTACAGACATTATGACTTACTATAAGTGTTAATTAAAGAATGTAACCACAACTTTAATTCACTTTCATTCCAAGGTTTGAATGGGAAAACATATTTATAATATAGTTCAAATGTAGAGACTTTAACTCTGTAAGTACTTGGACTACATTCAATTAGGTAATTAATTAGGAAGCAGGTGTAGATACTACTATTCAAAAGGTGTCGAGACTACTCAAAAAATCAAAAAAATTTGTGGAATTACTTCTTGATTAATCTATTTATACAAAAATATAAAATTACTAAGAAATTATTTCTTCTCATTCCTTTTTTGATAAAAGGACAATTAGAAAATATAAATTAGAACCCAACTTTATTTAAAATATCTAAATTCCATTATTTTTGTTAATATCATATTAGGAGAAAACATACATAGAGATAAAACTCTTCTTTTTTACAAACATAATTATGCTAGATATTTACTTTAAAATATTATAATAGTCCCACTTATTGTATCATCATAACAATTATTCTTCATAATCCCAAAGGTCTATTTCCCCATGACGTATAAGTAATTGCCATTCTCCATAGACACCATCCAAGAGCTTTATTGTCCTTGTAAAGTTTTCTTTTCAACATCTACCATTGGTAAAATGGAATGAGTGAATAGTGAGCAATATTTACATATGTAACATGATTTTTGAAAAACGTGATATAATTTATTTGTCTCTTGAAAAACATGACATGACTCCTAGGCCTGAGTGTATGTTGATCTTGCCCTGAGCGTTCATCATAATCATAAGAATAATATGAATCGGATATATTAAAGCTTCTAACATGATCATGCATTTGAGTTTTAACTTTAGCTTGTAAGCATAATCATGAGCTTGAACTTTTACATACTGTACACGACAATCCCAACACAAAAATGACATATTAATCCTATTTAAGCATAACTTGACTTGTAGAGGTAAGATTCATTTAGTAGATTCCATAAAATATTTTCATGCTCGTGATGTACTTGTAATGGCAATATCTTATATATGGCATATATAAATGCATGACTTCTAATATCATTACAATTTATTGTACTTGTCATGGAATTGTAATAACATTATCTTATACATGACATATATAACATCTCATATCAAGACATTATACTCATTTCACTTTATAAATATTGCATAAAAGTTCACAAGTCATCATTCAAGATATATAAAAAGATATAATACTTTAAACCACATAAAAGAGCACATAATGAAGTGTAAACATCACTCACAATATGTAATATAACACACAACAGAGATATCTTTCAAAACACATAAAGAGAACATAAAGTGGTTTAAACATCACTTACAATTCATAATGTAACATGTAAAAGAGATAATCTTTCAAAATACATAAAAGAGCATATATAACACATAAAAGAGATAATTTTTCAAAGGGATAATTGCACCTAATTCCTCAACTTTTCACCTTTCATCGATTACGTCCCTAAAAAACTAATATATTTTTATAATGCCCGGGCCGTGAGCTTATTGTCTGCTTCTCCCGTCAAGGGTATAGGTATAGTTATTATTATTTTAAATATTCATTACTTCTTATTTTTAGAACCGTCAAAGTTTGTGACTTAATTCATTTTATATTTATAATAATTGATGTCTGTAACAAGTCCATAAGGTTCATTCTCCCAGTGTCAATGGTTAGCAGTGATGAGGCTGGTGATTTCCCATAAGTCTTGACTCGATAACATTGGCATATAGACACTCATTTGAGGTTTTCAAAGAGCTTGGTTCACATAGTTCTAAGTACCTAAAATTTGGAAAACATGGAAAAGAATAAATATAAAATATTTAGTGAGAAATCTTTACACTGGCGAGTTTTTCTTTAAAAATCGTACGCTTGGGCCCGAATTAGATCACAGACCTATCCTACCCGGAGCGCTCAATATAAATTGTTCGGTTACTCATACTAAAGTTTTGATTATAGGTGATCTAGGTACCTCACAAAACCATAACTTATACGGAAGGTTTGATCATAGACTACCTTGGTAGTCTCCTACAACCCAAAAGAAATGTCTTGGCACTAAACATTTCATGTATCGAACATAACTTTGTTCTGAAACTGATGGAGAAGATCTAAATGTAATTCATTTTATGAAAAAATCACTTGTGCTTTAATTGTTATGCATAACATGAGCTGAATCACATAACTTACTTCACATAGCATAAGTTATCTCATCATAAGTTTGATCATGAGCAATACTTGACAATAGAGAAAATTTCTTAAACAATAGCATTATCATCGTTATAGATTACAAACATGAGAATTTTCTCACATAATAGCACTGTCATCGTTATATATTATAAACACATGACTTTTGTCAGATAATTCATATTAGCATGTTTGGCGAACACATAAAAGGGTGTAAAGACCACTCACATTGAATCTCTAGTTGGGATTACTTTGTAATATCTATTCCTTTTTTCCTTGCTTCCTCCTTTAGCACATCACGCATTCAATGTTTCCCTTTTGTTCTTCATTTTAATAGTGTGTAAAGATGATCTAATCCTTATTTGGAGTTAGGGTTCCTCTCTATTATCTTCCCTAGTTTAAAAGCAAGAACTTTATGATTTATGTGTTACTTGTTTCTAGTAAAGGGAAGATAGAGAGCGTGTGTTAAAGAGAGAGAGAACATAAGATGGAAAGCTAAAAGAGAAGTTGGTGTGAGAACTTGTGAAAAACTTAACTCCTATTTATACACCAACTCGAGGGGCCAAGCAAAATCTTTGGCGATTATTGCATATATCCTTGATAGCGACAAATAAATCTTTGCAATATATTGCAATCATTGCATATATCCTTGATGATGACAAGCAAATCTTTACATATCTTTGACCAATCTTTGGCAAAACATGGGGAATATTCTCCTAGCCTTAAATGACCAAACATACTAATCCGCATTATACATGTTCATTCACATAAGGGATGACTAAGCATATTTATTTATTGATGACTAAGCATATCTATCCATATCTTACCTTATCCTGGTCATTCTTATCAAGTCTCATATTTATCCAAATAAGCCAAACTAGTAAATTATCATAGACGAATGGTAAAAATGAGCTCGTGATACTGTTTGATCTTTGTTTACATGTCTTATTACTTCGGGTCATTACACATTGTCTTCTAAGAAAATATATTGAACCAAATCTAAATTTCTCAAGTATTTCAAACGCTTTACTTATTCGAATATGACTAATGCTTGTGACATGTCATGTAATAATTTTTGGTTGGTCGTTACAATTTTAATGTTCAAAAAAAAGTGGGGAAGACCCCCAGGCTGCAGGAAATGGCATCAAAGGGTTACCATTTTCCGATAACCTTTGAGTGTGCTGCTGATCTATGGCAGCAATGTGCTGCCATTACGGTCATTTCCTGTAGCAGAGAGGGGAGACTCCCCCTATTACGACCCGAACTTTTACAAAACTATTTTCTACTACATGCTCTGTCAAGGTTAATGGTGTAGAAGCCAAAACGAAAACTCAAAAATAGTCATACAAGATATAAATTTTTGAAAAGATTAAACAAACTCAAGTGCATTACAATTGTGTTCAATAACTCAAAACCTAGTACATTAGGCTAAAACAGAAACTGAACATGATGATTGTTTACATTATCTCATTATCTAAAGTCTAGATTTTATTACTTAAATTATAATTTTTATTCAACTGAACCAAAATAAACCAATTAACAATTAGTCATTATCCTAGGTCTAAATTTTAAATTATATCAAGTCATGATGGTTTTAGACTAGATAGTACTTCTTTAACATGAAACATAATCACTTTTTCAATTTTTTCAGTTATGATTCCATCATACTGAAGTTTTCTTCCTAGAGGGCTTTAAATATTGCAAATCTTGTTGCTATATCATGATGAGTTTTGAAAGATGCCACAGGATTTCCTTGCCTAAAGTTTTTGTCTTCCAACATCTAGTAGAAATAGAGAGATTTCCTTAAAAGTAAACAACTCAAGTCTGAACTAATAAGCATGCTTCCAAGGTCTTATACAATAATAGGAGTCTCAATATCTTCTAGAAATATAGAATAATAGAAACACAGTGACTTCGAGGCTAGGGAAAAATCAATTTTTCTCTTGGAAAAAAAAAATTCCCCCTCATATTCAAGCATAACTTAGGGAAAAATCAATTTAGCAATCAGGGCTAGAATTTACATGGAAAATTAGAGGAAGAATATGTCTAGAATATGAGCAAAAGAAACCAACCATTTTCCTTCCCGAGTGCCTCTAGCCATCGCCATGCCACCGACCACCATTCACTGCCTGACTGCCACTAAAGCTGGAATTTAAGGGATGATTTCACAAGGATTAAGAGGGTCAACTGTAAAGGAATGAAATTAGAGAGCATAATAGAACAGAAGTCGACAGTTGAACATTCTGGCATTTTTTTTAAGGCTTTCGTTTTTTCTTGGGCCAAATTTCTTGCCCCTCGAGCCAAGTCATTGTCCCCCCAAGCCCAAAGGCTAATTTTTTTTTTATTTTTACCTAGTTGTGGGCCGAGACAGGGGTGGGACCAGGCATCAAAGTGTTAAAATGGATAAATTAATTATTAAATGACTTCTATGAAAATTATTAGAGATTCAAGGTCAACTTATAGGACTTAAAAAAGTTGAGGGACCTTAAGTGCAAATTTCCTTTTTTACACAAGAAAGTCTTGCATTTTGGTCAAACACACACTACACACTAAACACACACCACCTCTCACAATTTTTCGACAGCGATCAAGAAGAATTGGAAGAAAATGAAGAGGGGAAAAAAAGAAAAGAATGGAAAACAAGAAGAAAATTGGGAGTTTTCACTTCATTGGTATTTTCGAGCATATGGGTTCGTGATTTTCTTCCACAATTCAAAGAAGCAAGCCAAGGTGATTTCTACGGTTTATGCATTTTATTTTGAATGTTCATTTTATGATTTAATTTCATGATTGGGGATTAATAATTGTTCTTTATGCCACAAGAAGGATGTGTTTTTAA
This sequence comes from Nyctanthes arbor-tristis, assembly GCA_963692815.1. Classification (NCBI taxonomy): domain Eukaryota; kingdom Viridiplantae; phylum Streptophyta; class Magnoliopsida; order Lamiales; family Oleaceae; genus Nyctanthes; species Nyctanthes arbor-tristis. The sequence goes on from CAVNYN010220508.1 coordinate 20,063, forward strand.
CTTAGCAACCTCAATGACAAATTATTAGAAAATTTTCAGGAAGCCTAGATGTGAAATTACTAATTTTGTGGATTGTAGTTGGTAAAGATGATTTGTAAAAAAAATGTTGATGAAAAACGAGTAAATACTGAGTTGGAATTTTATCTTGTGGATTTCTTTTTAATATGCATGGATGTGGATATTGGAGATTATGATGTAAATATGCTTGATAGTGGTTTAAGAATAAAAGTGACATTTAACAAAAGATAGTAGTGGGATATTGAAAGTAAGTTAAAGGTTGTGATTTTGTAAATTTTCGTGTTATGAAAGAATTATGGTGGTATTTTAAGTAATTGGGCATTATCGTTATTTCAGGTGATGACAAGGAGATTGGGAAAGCCTATAAGCCTCACTAGATTGTAGCTATAAATTCAATGAATGAAAAAATATTTTCTAAATTATTTAGCATGCTTTTTGTGATATATTTTAGTAAATATTTAGACGGTTAAACTCAAATTAAGCATGCTTCATTTTTATTTTATTATTATAAGAAAATATGAAATTCTATTAAATATTTAATTATGATGTTATATTTAAAGTGAGATTTTTCATGAAAAACAATTATATTATCTAAGAATTCTTGGAAAGAACAGTATATAGTGTTACGATATTTTAAGTAAGAATGACTTGTTATGTTATGAAATTAATATAAAAGCATGTTACAAAAAAATTATTTTAAAGCTACTATAAGTATCTATGTGATTATTACCCGCTCTGCACTGCTGTGGTGTGTTCCACAGTATATGACTATGTTATGTGATTACTAGTTCTACACTGTTGTGATATGTTCTAATGTGTTAGACTACGTTATATATAGGCCTTTGGGATCCATCGTCATGCACACATAGGTGACGTTGGGCCGTGCACGATGATGTTAGCCTTTGGAGCTTGCTCTGTGAATGCATGACTACGCAATGTTACGTTTATGTGTTGAGTAGTATGCCTCATACATCAATATTATTCTATACACATGGGCTACTATACAGTGGTATTTTTGGTGGGAATTCATCAATATGTTATTATGTGTTTCAAAACTAAATTCAGAATTTTCGCACAAACTACATGATATGGATTTATTATTCAAATTTCTTTGTAAAATTATGAAAGTCCTTTGCATTAAATTATATGTTTATGTGTTAAATAATTAAACTGAATTTCATAAACAAGTAACTTGGAAATATACTTACATGTATTTGTGAACTTATCCACTCACCGAGTTACAAACTCATATATTTTTTAACGTCTTTCTTATCAGGAGGTGATCAAACTTGAGCTGAATAAGATTTGCTTACACCAGATTTTGCTACCACGTTCCATATTGTACAACGTAGTGCATTTTATCATTTTATAAAATATTGACATATTTCATATTTTCATTCTCATGCTAGTTGAAGACATCGAGTGTTGCAAATGCTTTAATTTGATTTTGACGTCGGGTGGATTGGAAAACTATTTTGTATTCTTTGGAGTTTTTAATTGACGAATAGTGTTGGGCATCAATATCTATGGATTTGGTTGTGGAATTTTGAATTTGTCATAGGTTAGATATGTCTATTCTATAGGGGAAATTCTATCAAAATTTTCATAAAATCATTTCAACCCAAAAGTTTATACAGTTTCAAGACAAGTCTTAGTTTATCTTGGCAGTAAGTCAGGTCAAACTAGTATCCATTATCAGCGCATGTCACATGTCAGATCTAGTAGGATGGCCTGGAACGGATCATGTCATCCCGCCCATTTTGCTCTTGGAAACCAAAAGGGGAGGGAGTCTCTCCCTCCTTTTGGCCGCCGAAAATAGCAGTAAAGTGCTGTCATTTCAGGCAGCAGAGGGGGGAGAGTCGCCCTCCCCACCCAAAGCTACCAGAAAATGGCAGCTGTTGGATGCCATTTCTGGCAGCTTGCCCCCTTTCTTTTTTTTTAAATGTTAAAATATTAGTTTCTTGTATTTTACCAAAATACCCCCGCTTTAACGGTAAAGATAGACAGTTTCCGTCATATGAATATTAAATGTAATACTTTTAAAAGGTTGGGGACGTTAAAATGAAAAATTCAAATTTAGAGACGTAATCGATCAAAAGTTGAAAGGTTGGGGAGATTAGGTGTAATTAACCCTTTTTCAAAATCCACAAAAGAGCATATAAATCACTCACAATTCATAATATAACACACAAAAGAGATAGTTTTACAAAACACATAAAAGGTACATAAAGTGATGTAGACACCGCTCACAGTTACTATCTTAGTCGCCATTTTCAACCTACAAGCAAAAACATATTTATCATCAATAAAACTAGCATTCTACCTCATAAAGTATCAAGACTTGGATTAATCAGGTATTGAGAGTTAATCATATTTCAGCTTTTCTACTTGCGGATTCTATGCGTATTTTTGTTCATTTCATGATTAAACTCTAGTTTCTCTTTTTTTATGATGGACCTCATAATACTTCAAAAAATATATAAGTTCTTGAATTCTAACCTTAATTGGAATGACCTCAAAATAATTCTTTCCTTTCCTCAATTTAATATCCTTATTACTTTTTCCTATTCCTCCTGCTCCTCACTGTATTCCATTCTTGTATGGTATTTGTGTTAGTATGTGTATAACTGCACACACTTAGGTGAAAAAAATATTACGAAAAGTTGGGAGAGATTTAGAGAGTGTGTGCGATCAAGAGATAGAGAAGAGAGATTGAAGATGTGCCTTCAAAATGAAAAATTTCCCCTCTATTTATAGCAGTTTGCCTCCAATGCCGGATTGCCAACTGTCATTCTTAGATTGATTATTATTAATCCATCTTTACCTAGAGAATTTTATTTCCAAAATTATGTACTCAGAACTATATGCTTGTGTTTAATTAATTTAAAACCACATTTGAAGTCCATTTTAACTCAATTGAATTCTCATTTGAGGTCCACAAACATGTAGAATTCCATTTTTGGAGGCACTTTGTACAATTTACTTGAGTTATGAAATAACTTTTCTTTGTCATACTTTATATATCATTTTAAAGCTTTCGGTATCTACTTTTATGTTACTATTATGTGGACTTTATAGAACTTAAATTCGACTCTTATAGGAAAAGGTATTAATGATAAAAGTAGAGGTCTCTAACATAGTTTCCGGATTTCGTCATTCCAAAAAGCTATTTTCATAAATTATTTTGTGATGATTTATTAATCAAAATGACAATCGGTTAAATTCTTCTTAAGGTAGACTTATAGGGCTTTAACATTGGTGTAATATTTATATTTAAATTCTCATGTGGTTTCATTGAAATTAACTTAGAAAACTGCTACTTATCTCATCTAATACATTGGTGAAGTTTCGAGTATTGTGGACCTTGAAGCGTTAAGACCTGATTTCTAACTTATACTTTTCATTAAGAAAAGCCATCAGCTGTCAACACTTCAAAAATTAAGATAAAGAGATTTTGAACTATTTTATCAAGATTTCCACCTTTATTATTTCTTTTTCTTCTATTTTTTTCATTTTATAATTAATACTCGTTACACTTTTTCTTTTATTTTTTATATTTTTCCTAAATTTTTCTTTGAAATTATAAGGGATGTAATGATAATTTTATTAAGGAGTTAACAATGAAATTAACAGAAAGATAATTATATTAAAATTACCACTACAAATATTAATTTCAACACCACATTTTAATATCACCACAAATAACTTATAAATTTGATTAAGACACCACAACAATTTTACATTTATAACCTACATTTCTAAATTACAATTAAAAAAAGAAATGAAAAATATTCTCTTCCCACCACAATCTAACCACTAATTATTCCATAACTTCACTTTCTCCCCCCTCCCCACCTCCAACCCCCCCCCAAAAAAA